>JABEEO010000460.1:0-43442 GCA_013364945.1 Fusarium tupiense | reverse complement strand
CGGCAGGTCCGATGTGTCTACGAGACAGCTCCCAACCGGGCCAAGAAGCCCCCGCCTCCTCCTCCTACGAGAAGGGAGAACTTGGGATATTGATGGAATTTATGAGTCAATTGGTAAATCTGGTATCTGGCTGGCGTTTGGATTTGATTTGGACAATAGAGTCTGCACGCGAATGCGTCTGTAATTGATTGAATTGAGCTTGAGTTCATTTGGTAGGCAAATTCACAATTGAGCTTGAATGTGAGGCTATTTTAATGAGGTGCGGTCCCTGACGATCACTTCGATAAGATAAGGTCACGTGACACCCAAAACAAGTGGAAGGCAGCTCCATCGCAGCATCTGTGTTCTGCATCATCTT
Organism: Fusarium tupiense; assembly: GCA_013364945.1. Taxonomy (NCBI): domain Eukaryota; kingdom Fungi; phylum Ascomycota; class Sordariomycetes; order Hypocreales; family Nectriaceae; genus Fusarium; species Fusarium tupiense. The sequence goes on along the minus strand of JABEEO010000460.1, from coordinate 43,084 downwards.
TCACAACAACAAAATGGCGACAGAAGACGAGCGCTACAGGCAGTCGAGCCAATATCGGCTCTGGTCGTTCACGCCGGCGAACCTACAAGAACTGCGCGCAAAAACAAACTCCCTCGCTCGAGAACAGATCGCTCCTCGACTTGCGACAGATCCCCCGCCGGATTTCCTCACCCCCGATGAAGAGATACGCCTCGTCAAGTTCTTCACCGTCGAGCTTATTCGCGCGGCTTCATTCTGCGAGCTTCCTACTGAGATTCGAGCCACGGCCGCCATCTTTCTGCGACGATTCTACGTGACCAACTCGGTCATGACATACCCTGCGACCGACCTCCTCAAAACATCACTCTTCTTCGGATGCAAGGCTGAAGGTTTCTTCTACAAGCTAAATGCCTTTTCGGTAAAGTTCCCAAACACAACAGGCGAGCAGATTCTAGCGGGAGAATTTCTTCTCTGTCAGGGAATCCGCTTTGCTTTTGATGTGCGACATCCATTCAGAGCGCTCGAGGGTGCCATCTTGGAGTTGAGAAGGAGGCTACCGGACGAAGAAACGCGAATCAACAAGGCGCATGCCCGCGCGCGAGACATTCTCAAATTCAGTCCTCTAGTGACAGACGCATATTTCCACTATGCACCGAGTCAAATCATGATGGCGGCGCTTTCCATGGTAGATCATGGACTGCTCGACACTTTGATCCCGACTGCTGGTCAAGGCGCGAACGCTAGTCAGGAATCAGCGTTTGCAAACATGCGAGACAAGATTCTAGGAGCTGTAGACGGTTGCCGCAAGATGCTTGAAGAGGAACCTCCCGAGAGAATGACAGAGTATTGGGGAACGGTATGTTTAAAGATTATTGCCCGAACCATACTGACAAGAATAGCCCGAGGTTGTCAAAGCGATGAAACCACTCCGAAAGAAACTGCAGAAATGTCGTGATCCCGATCGAGCGAACCTGGTTAATCTTCAGCGAGCGAGACGAGAACAAGTTATGAACAAAGAGAAGAAGGCAGCAGCCAACGAGGACGGCACAGTATTTGGGGATGATCTCCGAGAGACAAAGAGAGTGAAACTGGAAAACGCCGATCCATTTGGACCTCCTCTCTGAGTTGCCCAGTCAATTGGTGAACAATCCTTTCGCCCAACGCCCAAACCAATCGGCATCTGCCAACAATTTTGCCAAACTCTGCGACAGTCTGGACTCTGAACCATGTCCGGCCATTTTTCACCGATGCATGAGCTGACCAACATCCCTTTTTACCCCGGGCGTTGCATTGGCCGGTTCACAGTCAAGGGAGCTCTTCATCACCCTATGAAACAGCTGGAATGCAACGCTAGCCGTGCCCAGCGCCTTGGCAGCATCTTCAATTGAGTGAGAATCAGTCAAAACAAAAGGTCGGCCGTGCTGAAAACTGAGCTGTGCTGTTGGGCGATGCCTTAATAAATATCTATGACGATATCACGATACCCGATCGGCTGTGGAGTGTGGGGATCCGGGCTGAGGTAGCTTGCAGCCTAGTCCGAATTGACTCCAAGCCCAATGAGATTTTCCGGATATTACCAGCGGGAGAATGAAGCTATTGAAACTCTGTAGGTTGTCTGTTACGCGGTTCGCCTTGAACCGATACACCAAACAGGCTTTTTTCTCAGGTTCAGGTTCTATACGAGGCAGGGCTAGTTACAGTAGCAAATGGAAATCTCTCGCCTTGTCCAATTGAATCCACGTCTCTTCCATGGTGCGACTCTAAACTGCAACTCCCAGAGACACAGCTTCCCCGGCTTTCGGCACACGGCAAGCCACGACTGAGCAGAGTCTTTTCACCCTTGACCTCGTCTCAGACCAAGAGCCTTGGCGTGGGCTGAGTAGCACTTCACCATTCTGACCATTGATGACGCCTGAGCTCTTGGTCTATGTCATTGACTCTGTTTTGAGTCTGGTCTCGCGAGGGGGGCTCGTGCTGGGCGAAGCTTTACCAATTGGCCAGGATGCTGCCGCGAGAAGCTAACGAGCTTGTCTCTCGAGGAGTTCTTAAGCTGTGTGTTCCCCCCGTGTTTTGGTCTCGGGTTCGTGTTGTTTATCCAAGATTAACTCTGTCTAGTCGATCATCAAAATGAAGCTGCAGTCTCTTGTCACCCTCGCCCTCTCGGGCTACGCTACCGCCCAGAGCCGTGTCAACCTCACTGCTGCTCTTGCCTCTGAGAACTCTACCCTCTCTGAGCTCAGCGGTATGTTGTTCCTGTATCTCATCTGTCGATGCAAGCTGACCGTGTAGGCCTTCTGAGTGCCCAGCCCAGTCTTCTCAGAGACCTTGGCCGTCTCAGGAATGTCACCATCTTGGCCCCAAGCAACGATGCCATCAAGGAGCTCCTCAATGACACCACTGTCGCCCGCATGGTCGCGAATGACCCCAGCTCCGTCGCTGCTATCCTCCAGTACCATGTTCTGAACGGCACCTACTATGCTAGCAACATCAGCGACACTGCCGCATTTGTCCCCACGCTCCTCAACAACGCGACATATGCCAATGTCACCGGAGGACAGCGTGTCGAGGCCATAGCCAAGGGCGATACCGTCAGCTTCTACAGTGGCTTCCGCCAACAGTCCAACGTCACCAAGGCTGTAAGTCATCCAATTGATCAATCACAGCACTCACTAACACGCTCAGGACCTCAACTTCACTGGTGGTGTCATTCACATCATCAACAAGGTCCTCACCGTTCCCAAGAACCTTTCTGACACGGCCATTGCCGCCAACCTCTCCGCCGTTGCCGGCGCTCTCATGGAGTCCAAGCTCGTCACAAACCTTACCAATGAGAAGAACGTCACTATCTTTGCTCCTAGCAACAGCGCCTTTGCCAACATCGGCTCTGTCCTCTCCAACTTGAGCGAGTCTGATCTCGAGAGCATTCTCAAGTACCACGTTGTCAACAACACTCTTGGCTACAGCTCTACCCTCAAGAACGGTTCTCTCACCACTTCTGAGGGTGAGAAGCTCAACATTGTCATCCACAACGGCACCGTCTTTGTCAACGAGGCCAAGGTCATTGTCCCTGATGTCCTCATCGCCAACGGTGTCGTCCATGTCATTGATGCGTAAGTCACTCCACCCGCTTTGACAAACCCAACTAACATCTTCAGTGTCCTCAACCCCGATAAGCCCTCTGCCACTGCCAACCCTACCGCCAGCACCCAGGAGGCCGCTTTCTCCGGCGCCAGCTCCGTCAGCGACATCCCCTTCACATCGGGAGTTCCCGAGAACACAAACACAGCTGCAGCCACTGGCCTGTCGCCTTCGACCTCCACTGAAGGCGCTGCCCAGGCCACTGCTGCCATTGCGCTCGGTGCCCTTTTCGGTGGTGCTGCCCTTGTCATGAACTTCTAAGCTTAGTCGGATTAATGGTTAATGGTTATGTGAATAGTATGGATTAATGGACGGTAATGATGGATTGAATACATGATTTGACCCACGATTTGTGCCTCGCAGTGAAAGTTTAATCGTCGATGCTCCCGAAGCCACGGCACATGCCACAAACGTGACTCGCTAAACCTCAGTAGCAGGCCCTTGATCACCGTAGATAGGATCTTTCCGAAACCACTCGATGTTCTTAATAGCATTCACCTTGTTCTCCTCACCCTTCCTCCCATAGCACATGTCCCAATCGCAACCCTTTGGATAACTCCCGACCATCTCAAACCCGCCGTCCAGATCCTCCAACAGCCGATGCCCCACTCCCGCGGGCACAATAACAACATCGCCCGTTTCCACCACCGGCTCAACCCTCCCCTCATTATCCTCGCCACCAAAGCATAAGCGGGCCCTGCCGTGGCTTATGCAGAGAACCTCGTGGGTTGTGCTGTGGAAGTGTGTTTGGGTGTACATGGTGTAGCGCCACTGTGGTTTTACCACGTTGATTGAGGTTAGGTGCGCTTCGATCTTTGATGCGGTTATGGGGGGCTTGAAGGCGGCGTGGTAGTGAAGAAGTGGTTTTTGGTGGATGCTGCAATTGGGGATTAGGTTGTGAGATGGGATGAGATGCTTGGAGACGCGGAGAGATGAGCGCGGTGTTAGAGACATTGTTACTGGTTCAAGTGTAGTGTATTGAAGGTGTGAAGATATGGGCGATGCTGCGCTGGATGTTATTGAGCTGATGACGGTATAAGATACGATTCCACCTGACGTCATTGTTCCATCTTTAGGGTAGGTCAATGAAGCAATTACCATCTCCTATTGACAAGCTCTCCAGCAACTCAACTCACTCACGCACATTACTGTCTATCGATAACAGAACTCAATGATAAAATGCGATACCTACCCGGGACCAAGCACTGGCGCTTCCCCACGATCGGGACGCACGTGGCGTCCCGGGGAGGCTTCCGGTATTGATCCGGCCAAGTCCGCTTTGTCCGGCTGGGCATAAGCACCCTTGACGATAGCTAGAGGCAATATTATTCCATACTCACCGGAATTCATAGGTAACTAAGACGTCTCTATGGATAGTTTACGAGTCGCCTCTAAAAGAGGAGGTTATGCCCCCAGCCTCATCAGAAGAATGGTATGGTGTCATTTCTTTCGTAAAGCAGTGAGGATAACCAGAAAAGCCTACATGATAGTTTGATCAAGAGAAATTGTTCATAACTTATGCCATTTCATGGAGCGCAAGATACGATCGTAACGGATTCAATTCGCGAACTCATAAAATACTACCCAGACAGCTCAACAAACACGAGAGTCCCATACGCCAGAAAATTATTGAAAGATAAGACAGGCCAGAAACCAAATGATGAGGTCAAAAAAACGTTGCAAGTCCCTTGTCAAGAACGAAGCCCCAATATCCGCTGTGTACGGGCAGTCCCCCTGGAGCGGACTTAGCATCGAAGTTATCTGAGAGGATGTGTTGAGGCCCTTGACATCTGCCAAAACTTTGGACGAAAGCTATGAGCTCCCGACAGGATACTCGAGATTAGGCTGTATGTAATTAAGCTTAACGCAATGGAGAACAGTGCATAGTCTACGGGATTGGGTGGAATACGGTCATTAGGGACAGGGTAATCAGCTGGATGATAGCGGACTATCCCCCGGGTATCAATTCACTAGATTGACTATACGACGAATCGGAAAGCAGATTTGAAGTATCCGCCTGGGTTTATTAAGTCCCTGTAAAGCTCGCAGATTCCCCGGTGACTATCGCTCGATTCTTGACGATGTCAAAGTCGAGCTTGGATCCTGTTATCCAGTACAGGAGACATTTATTGCATTCATGACTCAATCACTGGAACAGGTAACCTTATCGCTACATTTGTCATGTGCTGCATTGCGTCAATCCTCAATGCAACCAAACGACACCCAGACTCGTTAGATCTACTACCCGCGACGATATACTTCTTACCCACCCGGACAAGATACTCCATAAAGGAACAATCTGCGTATTTTCGAGGCCAAAGCTTTCGGCAGATCATTGAGCGTAGCTTTAAAGGTGGAATGACAGCGAACGCTCTGCGCAATGTGTCAACGCCACGCGAGATGCTTACCAGATCTGCTTCATGGCCACTGACAGACGCAGGGGTTTTGACCACATGGAACACCTGCAAGCAATCTAGAACACGTTGTCAAACAATCAGGGGTGAACAATGCATCAGTCGAGGTTGCATTTCTAGCGATGGCAAGGGTGACATGCAAGTAACATGCCGATGGAGGCCTACAAAACATTAAAGCCAACAAACCACGGGCGAAGTAATACAATTATAGTCAAATGATAACTACTCAAGTGGAGAGGGGTTTAATCATTGCCAAGTCAACTAATCCATCGATGACAGAACTCTTTCTGCCAGATTCCCTAGTGACCGTTGATGTAACAGCCCTAGGATCATGACTAGCTACAAGGCTAGTGGTCTGGACAGGTCTTAGCTTCTATTTCCAATAGCTTCACCGAAGCGAGGATGGAAATGGATCACCTCCGCAAAACGCTACAATAGTACGAGAACCTTGTTTCCCAAGAGCGAACCCCATTCTGTTCAATCGTCCGAAGCTATTAAATTACATGTGAGAATAGACCGCGCTCGGGGCAATGTATTGTTTGCTTTCTTCTGATGATAAGCTTTTGGAAATTTCCCTCGTCTTCGGTTGAATTGCCGCGTTGAGCTGAAACCTGGGGTAGGATCGGACCAAGCTAGCCCGAGTTTTACCAGCCAGATTTGAGTTCTGATGAGGCACAGAAACTCAGGAAAGGGGGTATCGTTCTGTTACGGAATGATTCCGTCGCAGAAATCATGCATTTGGCTGACTCGAAGTCAAGAGTGATTATGTTGATCATTTCCATTCTCTCATTTAGAGCCAAATCTCGAGATGATCTTCGCCTACAGCCCAGCCAATCCTTGGCGAGACAGGGATCGGGCCGTTGGCACATGCCAAGCTGATTGACTGATTTCAAAGTGTCAAGGATCCTTTGCTCTAGACTAGAGACGACCTTCCAGAATTGGGGACCTCTTCCACGACTTGAAACTCCGGTCTCTTTCTCACCACGAAAAGGAGGTTACCGAAGCCGGCAGTCCCATGCCGATTAGTGCGGTACCTGATATTTCAGCCCAAACTAAATTATGTACCAAGCCCAGTGACAGTCCAGGTTACGAGATGCCCTAAACAAACCTGAGCCTGCGCCAATTAATACACTAAAGTTATTAGCCCCTACAGGGACCGATGTGACGCTGTATCTGGAAGAATCCGGATCATCCATGTTTTAACTGCCTTCCAAATTGACGGGACGAACGCAGTGGGGTTGCGCTGATCCCTTGAGACGATGACTGTAAGGCCCAGGTTTAAGAGAGAGAACCCCTACTTCTGCCCCGAAGTCAAATCTGTTAAATATCCCCTGGGGTCCGCACACGCGGGTCGTCCTCCTTGTAAAACGTTTGTCGATCAATATGAAGTGGATTGTGCCTTTTCTGGTGGGCTTTGTGCCCCTGGTAGCGGCAGCGGATGCAACAAAAGAGTTGTTGACCAATCTGCCTGCCTGTGCAGTGAGTTTGTCCAGCAATTGTTTGGCGTATGCTAACATTGTAGGCTCCTTGTTATGAAGATGCCATCAAAAAGTCTGACTGTAACTCGACCGATGTGAAATGCGTGTGCTCGACCCAAGTCATCATCCAAACTGCAGAGGCATGCGCCGCCCAAGCATGTCACGTCAGAGATAGTCTGAGTACGTCGACCCTTCTCAAACACCGCCTGTCTCTAACATGAACAGCAACGCTCAACATGACATACACCTACTGCGAAGTCCCCGTGCGAAACAAGACCCCCATCTTCATCAACGTCACAATCGTCCTCGGCGTGATATCCGGCGTCGCAACCGCCTTGCGTCTCTGGTCCAAATTCTTCTTCACCAAGACCGAACTCGGCCTCGACGACCTCTTTATTGTGCTCACGCTCTTCATCGGCATGCCCTCCACAGCCATGAACATCCACGGAACCGCCGGGCACGGAGAAGGCCGCGATATCTGGACGCTAGAGTTTGACGACATAACAAAGTTTGGGTTTTACTTTTGGTTGCTCGAGGTCTTCTACTTTGCGCAGGTTTCGCTGCTCAAGACGTCGTTGTTGTTCTTTTACCTGAGGATCTTTCCGGGGAATGCGCAAAAGTTGCTCTGGGGGACTATTATTTTCAATAGCGTTTTTGGTGTCTTGTTTATGTTTTTGGCGGCGTTTCAGTGTACGCCTGTGAGCTACTTTTGGCTGAATTGGGATGGAGAGCACAAGGGAACATGGTATGTTGATAATTGTGATTATTCGGGCTTGGCTAACAGTATCAGCATGAACTCAACTGCCATCGGCTGGGCCAATGCATCTATCAGTGTCGCTGTGGATGTATGGATGCTTGCAGTTCCAATGTGGTATCTCCGAAAACTCAAACTGCATTGGAAAAAGAAGATTGGTGTCGCTGCCATGTTTATCGTCGGAACTTTGTAAGTCATCCGCCAATTTCAACGAGCCCAGCTAACTTTTCAGTGTCACCGTCGTGAGCATCATTCGTCTGCAATTCCTCGTCGATCTCGGCTCATCTCACAACCCAACATATGACCAAACCGACATCTCCATCTGGTCAACAGTTGAAATCAACGTCGGCATCATCTGCGCATCCATGCCGGCTCTTCGAGTCATTCTCGTGCGCTTGTTCCCCTCTCTGGGAGGCTCATCCTACGATTCGAGCAAATACAACAACTACGGAGAACATTATGGACGGAAATCACATATTATGAGTCGAAGTCGTGCTCGCGTGGAGTTGCCGTCTCATACGGGTGACTCTATACATACGCCTGAGCATGGAGGTATTGAGTTGCAGAGGACGTTTCATGTGCAGTATAGTGAGAATGACGAGCAGAGTCTTGTTAATGGGGAGAGTAAGTTTAACAAGACGCAAGTTACGACTCAGATGAGATCCGAAAGTCCGAGCGATAGGTCTTTGTAGTACGATAGTCGATTGATACCTTTATAGCAGAACTAATGAACATTTTTTTTTCCACATACCGTGCACTTCTATTCAGTTTGAATCCTCGTAGAGCTTAGGACCAGGCGCGTCATTAGGTCAATGCACGCAATCCGTCAAATGCACAGACATGCGATGTCCCTGTTGGTTGAGTCAAAGCGATCGTGAAGGGTAACTCATCAGCCCGACCCATTTTGGAGACAGAGGTTACCGTAATACACAAAGCTGTTTAGATGAATAATTCTATAGATACGCGGATCTTATCTAAGGAGAAGTTTGAAGCCCATTCCCTCAAACTCCTCGAATTTCATTCAACGGTAGCCCTGGTGATGTTGACGCACAAACCGCACTTCTGCGACTAGTTCGGCGCCACTTTGCATTGTCTTGAGAATAATATCAAAATCAACCAGATTCTGAGTCTAAACGAGCTATTGTTCTTTATACGGCCAATCAGTATGCATAAATCCTTGTTGCTTTCAGATAATTTTAGGTCATACGTATAACGCATCTTATCTAAAGGGTACGCTTTCACTTTTGCTTCCATCCAAGACAAGTCTGAAAGTAAACCAAAGAACGAGAAGCACTCAAAAAGTCAAAAACAACATGTGCAGCTCTTGTATTGAGGGAGCGGCTATCACCGTTCAGCCACAATCGCAAGTTTCACCGGTCGACCGTGACAGCGATATGTTTCGGCAGTTTGAAACTTGCAGAGAATCCGCAAATGGCCACTTAAGGAGATATTTCGAGTACGTAGGACATGAAAAGATTCAAGACGATCTTCCTGGACTTTACGCTACACCTCTCCAGTCTCGGGGCTCAGAAGCAGATCAGAATGCCCGACTCTCACAAAGCAACGCTATGCAAGATCTTGTGAAGCTCGACGACATTCTTGGACGGATCAAACAAGAGGAGCGGCCTTACATCAAGGCTATATCTCCACTCTTCGTTGCATGGTATGTGTCTTGGCCCTGTTAGGTTCATTGCTTACAAGTGTAGGACGGCATTTTGCTTCACCTTCCCATATGCCACCCCGCAAGGTGATCTATCTGTCTTTTTCAAGATTGGTGCTGTTGCGGGAGCATTCGTTATCGCTGCTCAGCTGGTTCGCAAGTTTCTCCAGCGGAGAAAGATCACTCCTCTGCAGCACAAGGTGCGAGGGCTGATTCGAGCGTTCAAGAATGGGACAATACGGTACAGGGACTCGGAGGAGGTCATGATTTCGTCGTTGAATTAGCTTTATTTAAATTCAGGAATTCAACTGTATCATTGTCATGAATGCTTCAGTTGGCTGACGTCTCATGTGCTTAGATGTTCAGCCCTATGACCCATGCCCCTAAGATATGACAGTGCAGATGGCTTGGCAAGCATATATACTTTCTTGGCTTTCTGGCACATTTTTAAACACTGTCAACTTCCTCTTCTGGATCACTCGTAATTAAACGACTTCCTTATTCATCCGAAAACACCTTGTGCCGCGACCCTGCATCTGATCACGATCGATCGGATCCACTGCCAATTAGATACGGGTTAGGTAACTGGACCCGGAGTACATAGTAGGAGAGTCTCATGATATTATTTCAAGTCTAGCTATGAAGTCCGAACTACTCCTCAGACTCGTTATCCTTGTCAAGCACATGGTTTGCCGGGCGCTCAGGTACAAGAAAAACAGCAAAGGATGTTGAAGGGAGAGAGATGCAGAACATGACAAAGGCGACGATGAGGTTGGTGAGAGATGGCACCTTGGCAGCACCGACACCGAATGCCAAGCATGACCCAAGAGACTCGAAAGATCGGACCAAGCCGACAGCGAGAGTTAGGGTCTCCACGTCCTCGAAGAAAGTTCCGATGATCCAGTATACAAACATGTAATGAGATTCATTCATGAATCTAACTTGTTAGCACTTGTTTTGCTAGTATAGCAGATGTTAACGTACCGAAGAAGGACTTGGACAGCAAATCCACGACCGAAGCCAGGGAGGTCCCAATCGAGAGTCACAGCAGGGTTGGCGTTACGATACTCCAACTCCATAGCAAACTGCCAACCAAACAGAGCAGTCATAGTAACAGCCAAGAAAACCCAAGTAATCCTAGCAAGCTGAGGTCGGCTAAAGTACTTGAGATCAAAGAACCAACCCCAGAAGATATTGGCACCGGTAGCAGCAATACCCGAAGTCAACGACGCCAAAGCACGAGCTCGGACGGAAAAGTAGTTGACGAGATAAATTCCCAGATACGTGCTGTTCCAGTTGAAACCAACGAGAATAGGAATCAAGAGGAAGAATTGCTTGCGCTTGATGAGAGCACCCCATCGTCTGCATTGTTCCTTGATACTCTTGTTGGTCTGGGTGTGAGGCAACTTGGAGCCATCAGGTCGGATGACTTTGTTGGGGGGTGAGATGAGAAGGGCGAGAGGAAGACCGAGACATTGAAGAGCGATGAGGACGAGATAAGTGGTATATCCCACACGGCCTCTCTTTCCAGACTCGACATTGAGTGAGAGCTGAATGGAAGAGCCAATGAGTTGACCAAGCTCACGAAGACCAAGCCAAATTCCAGCTACAAAGGTTAGCACAGTAATTTCACGATCAGTTCATACCACTTACTAAACTTTCCACGATCCTTGACATCGCCATATCCCAAAGCAATAGCACCCTCTGAAGCCCAAAGCGCAGAAGCAGCAATACCGCAAGTAGCACCACCGAAGAGAACAAACCACTCAACACCGTATCTGTTATTGGTGTAGAGCGCTGCTGAATAGGGTGCATATCCAAGGGTGCCGATAACAAGAACCCATTTCAGACCAATCTTATTGGCCAGGATACTGAAGATGGAACACCCGAAGACCATGATGCCAAAAGTGAGCGAGTTGGCGCCATTGACAAGGTATGGTTCCTGCTGACCACCAGCGCCGGTATCTACAATCGTCAGCGATGTAAAGTGAGCAGATGGTAGACATACTATTGAGGGCATTCCAGATTCCAGGCTGGGTGAAGGAGATGAGACCAACGACTATGACATTGAATAAAGGACTGCGATACCATCGTGTAAACCGAGACACAGGCTTGGACTGTTCGATGCTCTGTTCAGTGACATCCTTGACATCTTTATCGCTGCCCGATTCGATCACAGCGTTGGACGACATTTTGACAGATAATCAAAGCTCTAAATACAAAACTCAATTCAGAATATTTGCAGCCCTCACCTCTTATAAACCCCTCTCATATCGCCATCCTTTTACAAGATTTTCATTATTGGAGTATCAATTGTGGATTGAAACAAGGTTAGTGATCAACTCTTCCGAATCAGGCTAGAATCGCATGTTGCCCGACGATATAGTCAGTGGCCATTTCCACTTTTTGCGATTGTCCGTTCATTTCGTGCTCGACAGGGTCGATGGCGACATGATATCTGAGGTTCTCAGTGTAATACCATCTGCAAGTAATATACCTTATCGATAACTATGTATGCATAATCTATTAGTGAAACCGTTGAAGATATACAGGCATCTCCCGCTTGGCGAGTCAATATCGGAAGCTTAAATACTGACCAATCACGTATCTTTCCGACGACCTGACTCGAGTCTCGAGTCGGAAACGTCTCCGCCTCTCTAGTCCAACTCCCCCCATTCTCCCCCGTTACCCAACTTTGTTTCTCATCACCTCATCGACGCTTTCCCATCGTCGGTAACAGAACAACCTCCGACTTTTTTCAAAGTATCATGGCGGGGCGGAACTCTGACTCCCAGAGCCAGACATCCCCGCTCGAGTCTGGTGATTCGCCGCGTCCGAGACAAGCAGCCTGTCTCGTATGCCGCCGATCAAAGATCAAGTGCGACTGGAAACCTCACCAGGAACGATGCAGGAGATGCATACAGCTTGACTGCGAGTGTGTACGTCCCGCATATCATCCTGGACGACAAAAGGGTATTAAAAAGTAAGCTTTCCCCTCATGTTGCCTTGTTGTGAATTCATTGCTAACTTGTCAGTAAACGGACGGGATTGGATAAGGCGTTGTATCAGATTGACCAGGCTGTCAAACGCGCGAGATCAGCGTCGCAGAAGAATCCCGAAGATGATAGGATTCTGAACCATTTACAAGAATTGCTCAGCAATGCGAATACGCCTGAACACGCGACTACTCGTGGGTACAGTGTCAGCGGTGATGGCGACGAAGATGCGTACTCGGAAGAAGAGGAGGAGCAAGACCCCGTAGCAATGCCTGATTTCATCCAGAGGACGCAACACAGTCTTGCCATTGACGATGCAGAGAATCCGCTGCAGCTTCTCGCAAGGGCGTCGTATATCCAACCGTCGCCTGAGTCGCGACACGGCAATTCTCCAATACAGGCGCATACGGCTAGTACGCAGGGTCAAACGGAGGATGAAATCCAAGCATTCTTTGCGCCGGCGCAAGTCCATCTCGATGTGGGACCTGATGTCGATCCTGTATCTCTGGGGCTTGTATCTGAGGAGGAAGCGGATAAGCTCTTCAACTTGTGAGTTTGTCACTGCGTGTTTGGCGCGTGCTAACCGCGTAGCTTTCATCGGAATCTTGCGCATACGAGATGGGGTCTTGATCCGAGGATATACACCGTTGAATTCACGCGTTCAAGATCAGCGTTTCTTTACACGTCTATCATGGCTGCCTCTGCGCTCTTCATGCCATCAGCAGCAGCTCTTTCAAAACGATTATCGAATCACGCCAGAACTCTTGCGCATAGAGTCATGGTGAATCGATACAGATCAGTTGAAATTGTTCTTGCGTTCATGGTCAATATCCCATGGATGTTTCCGGGTCAACATTCAACTGATGATGAGACTTGCACTTATATCTCGATCGCAAACACAGTTGCTACAGATTTATCACTTCACAAAAGTCTCATCTCACCGGAAATGGTCGGTTCAGGGTCCGGTATCGGTCTAGCAAGGGGTGACTGTCTCGACCCACGAGCTGCTCTCACAATGGATGGATTCCCTGAACTCGATCCATGGTCAGAAAAAGGAAGACTATTTCTTCGAAACCGCGAACGATGCTGGCTTTCGTTGTTTGTTCTTGAGCGAGGAATGTCTTTGGCTAGAGGACGACCGTTTTCCGTACCGATGACAAGATCTTTGAAAGATTGCGATAACTGGCATCGTTCTGAATATGCTGATCCTCTTGATGGCCATCTTGTTTCTATGGCGGTGCTGAGAAGGGATCTTGATGCGCTGTTTGCTACTGTTCGTGCTCTTTGCGATGGATCTCAGATGGCGTCTAGTGATGGATCATTAATCGCGCAGTCGTAAGTGCGCCCCAAAATCAGCGACAAAGCTAACAGTCATAGAATTCAAGGGTCAATCGAACGATTTTTTGATCAATGGTACACGGAATGGGGTGTATCAATCGGAAAAGGACCAGGTGAGATTTATGGTCTCCAGACAAGAAGCACGCTGACCATCAGACCGCCGACTTCCTCCTTATGTCGAGATTCTCGTCACACATACCCGGTTATCTATCTACGGCGGAGTCATAAACCATCCAACAGCACCCCTCGAAGTCCGCCGTTTCTTCCACACAGCTGGTCTCTCATCCGCCCTCAACGTCATGCGAGCCGCAATCCAAGGCGAATCCCAACTCCAGTCCATGCCAAACAACACAGCAATCATGATTTCATTCGCAGCCTGCTTCGCCCTTACACTAAGCTCCTACGCAACCGGTGGATCAGCCCTAGCACCGAGCGTCCGCAACCTCATCGACGAAACAGCCACAGTTCTCGAAAGGATTGGAAAAGTCACGAGGCATCGTAATGGCCTTTCCATCAAGTATGGGAAATACCTCAAGCAGATCGTGAGAAGGGCGGCGACGGGGGATGGTATCTCAGACCCGAGAATGCCAATTGTCAATGAAGCACCGATTACGACTCCGACGTTTTTGGATCAGCAAGCGTTATGGCCTGAACCGTTGCAGTTCTCAGCAATGTCTGATGATCAGATCGTCCAGGCGTTGAATCAGCCAGGAAACGATTTTGAGCCTTCGTTCGGGGGCTTGTCCTGGGAGGATATGACGAATTTCGAATGGCTTTACTGGCCTGAGGTTGGTATATAATTGCTACACAAATCAACAAACAAGTTACTTGCTCAAATCAATCTCTCCAAAGTCCAAGACGCGTCTCAACGCAGAGTCTCCTTCTCAGCTGCACTGATTCCAGCTAGCCAATCTATCGACGTAAGCTGTCGAAGCTTCTCTATAAACACAAAAGTCAAAACAGTATGCGGTCTAGAAAGTTAGCGTCAGTCAAAACGAGATTCAAGAAACGTACGTAAGCCTTAACCAAGCAGGTGTCCAGCCTCTCAAAAGAAATCGTGGCCCTTCTTCGCGAAGACCCGTGCCTAGAACTTGTGCTAGGCCTTCTTTTCCAGCACTAGACTGCATTCTACTCTTGAGGACGTCTGCGGGAGCACATAGAGTTGTCGCCATCGTTCCAGCGGCTAAAGATGAAATAGCATGTGTTTTTGTATCATCCCCAAACCCGTTGCTGACGAGGTATTGTTTGGCGGAGGCGTATCTGACTTGTTAGTCGAGCCACTCACAGAAGCAGCAAACTTACGTAGCGATCTGAGAGACATCTACACTTATCAGCAACGCTCACTTATGAAGAAGGAAAACTTACTCATCAAAGCACTCCTAGCAATATTCGGAGCAATGCCCTTCCAGAACGCCCTCATCCCCTCTTCACTATAAACCCTCGCCAGCGCATCAAAAGCATGAGCATATCCGAATTGCTGCGCAGGAGCCTTTGCGCCATCTGCACACATGCGCACAAGAATAACTTCAGCTGGATTGCCGACTAAACCAGCTACACCGCCAGCTACGCCAGCGCAAGCGATGTTCTGTGCGACTGAGAGCTTCTTGCCTGTGTATCCTCTCAGTTTATCTGAGAAGTAAGTGTGAAAGCCGAAACGGGCGGTTGAGTATGTTCCTTGACGGAGGATGGAAGCTGATAAGCCGTTCCAGAGTGATGGGATGCCTGACTATTAGTGGGTGGACGGTAAAAGTGATGGGGAGCTTACCATCTCGTGCGGCGAAGCGGTAGAGGACGTTGAGCATAGAGGCATTGCTTTTGAGGACTTGCATGCGACTATCTGGTTAGCTTGAAGATAGAAGTGGTGATTGAGAAACTCACTATTTCGTTTGATCCAGAGGATGAGCTTCACATGTTAGTCAAGCTTTCCATGGTTGAGGACAACATACTGAAGCAAACAGCCATGCAAGCTGCAGCACCACTACAAACAGTCAGCCACGCTCACAGCTCTCGCGAAAAGACATACCCAAGCCAAAAAGGCTCCTTTTTCTTATCAGAGCCCATTTCAACAATATTCTACTCCAACACACAGTGATCTACTCCTCTCAATCCCCTTCCATCTCATTGTTTTGTACACTTACACATGCTCTCGGCATCCAAATCTAGCTCCGTCCGCTCGCCCATTCTGAACCCCGTAGAATAAGCGGGGCCGTCCCTCGGTCTCCAACTCTGACTCCCGCCCATCATCGTCATTGTTCACAAAAGCGTGAATACATCCTCGGCAGGAGACACAATGTCAAACGAGAAACAAGCAGACATGTCCAAACTATCTACATCGTTGAAAGCGCTTATCAATGCGCCGTTCGCAAAGCCAGGGCCTCGTCCTGCGCCGAAACAAGTGCAGGAGTTGTATGAGGCCATCGCAAATGATGCTGCGATCAGGAACCTCGGCCCAAAGTCGTGGCTAACAGTCTCTGTAAGTCTTGCGCAATTGTCGCTCCAATTGACTGTATATACTGATAATTTAGGCTGCTGCGACGTTTACACTCAACTCTCCAGACTCGTTACCCGTTCTTCATCGCGTCGCGTCCACAAAAGATCCCAACTCTGCTGTCCAGAATGCCGAGTTCATCCGAGAAGTCGGTCTCAAGTGCATCAGCTTCAACGGCATCCCACGAACGATCAACTCCCTCAATGCATTCCACGCATCGCTCCCCGAAGAAGTAACTTCCAAACTCTCCACGAAACCAAGCCGGCAACCGACATCGCAAAACATCGACGAGGCGTTGGCGCGCGGTCGCGGGCTCTGGGATTCGATCTATAGGCCGTACGAAGATAAGCTCTTCGAGAAGCTGGCGCTTGCGCATCCGGATTTACCCGTTTATATCCTCAGCAGCCATTACTCTGCTCTTCTCTCCGACCCTCCTGCTTCGCAGCGCGATACACTTGCTAGTCTTGGACGAGTTCATACCTCCATGATTGCTATTTCTTGTCTACGCGCGCAGACTGGTGTTGGACCGCAGGTTTTGTCGCATGTGTTTGGATTGAGAAAGGCGCTTGAGGATGGGACGTATAAGAATGATCAGGATGGGGAGAGTGAAGAGGCAGGGCAGTATTTGGCTAGTGATGAGGGTGGACATTGGATCTTGAATACGGTGGATAAGATTGTTGAGGCCATTGGTGGAAGCAGTTTTGCGCCGGGTAGAGATTCGAAGCTATGATAGACAATAGACGTATAATTGGGTCATTAAGCTATTGAGTTCATGCGATAAAGCTATTTGCAACGGTATGATCTCGAAATGGCTGTAGAGTTCAACGGCGAGGGAGCGCAACGTTGAGGCGCCCCCGCTACTTCAATTGGCCTGAACTATATACAAAAAAGAACATCTCCATCTCCATCTAGGTCTGTCCCTGGTAGAGAGCAGGACCCTTTCCATCAAAGAACGTCTCATCCAACAGCGACAGCAGCACCTTCTGACCCGCCCACTGCTCCTCAGCATTCGGTCGAATCTGCTCAGGTGGAAGAACAAAACCATTCTCACCAGTATCGCGCTGCTCAATAGTATACGAGAACTTGGCCCCTCCGACACTATAAACATGATCAGGAGCAGCGCCAGTAGTCACGTATAGAACAGCACCGCTAGGTCCAAAAGTATACGTCGTGTGATCATCTGTGCTCTCGCGAATAGCTTCACTGACAAGCGCAGCAGCTTTAGTCCACTTTCCAAGCTCAGGTGCGTAAAGATCTTCCTTGTATCCGAAGGGCGAGAGGATGTACTGTCCGTAGCTGTGCCAGTCGATGTACAACGCAATGCCAACGGTGTCACGGAGCTGACGGACGAATTTATCGAGACCTTGGTTCTCTGGTGTGTCGGCGGGCTTCTCACCGCGATAAACTTGAGAGCAGGGATCGGTGGAGGCACCGCGCTTGTTGGAGTCCCAGCCAAATTCCCAGTTACGGTTAATATCGCGACCGTAGCATGATTGGTTGGCTGCGGTGGCGGGAGGAGGTTGACGGTTCTTGCGCCAGAGACGATCAGCGGTGGTAGAGTAGACCTGACAATTAGCGTGGTCAATGTCAATGTGAGTGCAGAACTTACAAAGCCGTCGGGATTGACAAAGGGAAAGATGTAAAAGTCGTATTTGTTCAGATAAGTCTGGACATCTTCATCGCCGCCCTTGAAGCCCTTGACGAGTTGGAGGGTGATGTATTCAAGGGTCTAACGGTCAGCCACGAAAGTCGATGGGGTACAATAAACTTACAGGACCTGAGATCCATTCACGGGCATGGACAGTTCCATGGTAAAGCACAGCAGGCTTTCCAGGACCATCGTCACCCCAGAGATGAAGTCCGTAAATGTTCCTCTTCTGGTATGATTTACCCGACGACACCAGCTTTGAGTTATTTGGGAACTGCGCCTGCAAGTCACGGAAGTAGTCGATGTGATCCTCATAGTTGTGAAACTCATCGAACCATGAATCATCATCTGCCTGACGCTTCCATCTCTTGCGCGACACGCTCTCGCCCGTGATAGAAGTACCGAGATTCTCATGGAGAGTGGTGTAGTCAAGCTTCAGGCTCTCAAAGGCGCTGATGTCGTTGGGCGCGACGACAATGTCAACGTGCTGATAGCCATGCTCCCACTCATCAAAAGTCACGGGAGTGAGCTTCTCTTTGATGGCGGACTTGCCGTGGGTGTTTACACGAAAGACTTTATAGCCATCGTAAGACTTGATCTCAGTCTTGGGTACAGCAAGTGCGCCCAGGGCGAGGGTGAGGAGGGAAACGATTGAGTACCTCATGATTGATGCGTGTTGATTGCACTATCTGTAGAACAACACTGACTGCTATATAGATGACCTCCTCATTCTTGGCGACAGTAACATCGGGCAAACTTTTGAGCACCGCAGAAGATGATCAGCAAATTAAACAGGACCTTCCCCATCGGCACTGGCGGTCATGTTCGCTATAACAAGGTATCAATGGCGCAAGAAACCGTTCAACCCGCCCTGCCGATCGTCCCAAATAGACTCGTAACCTTAATCTATTCCCCGCAGCGGAGCCCAACTTTATTCCAAGCCACCAGGGGTCAATGACGAATCTGCAAAAGTTCCATTCACCACACAAAAGTCCATCCATGGATATTCATCATTACGCAAAAGTGCAAGTACAGTACATCATTACACAAAAGTTCATTGACTTTTCTATGGTATCACTCCATCTGCTTCAAATCATCCACCACCGAAAAGTCCGCATCCGTCTTACTCCTAACCTCATCCACACTAACCCCCGGCGCAAGCTCTGTAAGCGTAAGAGTACCTTGCTCACGATCTACCTCAAACACACACAGATCCGTGATGATGGTGCTTACTACACGTGCGCCTGTTAGTGGTAGTGTGCACTGCTGCTTGATCTTTGATGAGCCGTCCTTGGCGCAGTGTTCGGTGGCGACGACGATCTTGGTGTTGTCGGGGTTGGCGACGAGATCCATTGCGCCGCCCATGCCTTTGAAGACTTTGCCGGGGATCATGTAGTTGGCTAAATCGCCGACCGCACTGACTTGAAGGGCCTGGGATCGTTAGGGAGTGAGATGAGAGGGGTTTGGAGAGCTTACGCCGAGGATGGAGACGTCAACGTGACCGCCGCGGATCATGCCGAATGACTCGGCGGAGTCAAAGACGGATGCGCCTGGGACTAGGGTTACTGTTTCTTTACCAGCGTTGATGATATCACTAATTTGTTAGCGACGCTTCACAGAGGGAGGATTAACATACGGATCTACTTCATCCTTTGTAGGATAAGCACCCATTCCAAGAATACCGTTCTCAGACTGGATATGCACCGTCGAATCGGCAGGGAGGAAAGAAACAGCCAATGTAGGTATACCAACACCCAAGTTCACATAGTACCCAGGCTTCAATTCTTTGGATGCCCGTCTAGCGATACGGTTTCGTCGCTCTTGCGCTTCATTCGTGGCTTTGGGTGGTCCATCAGATCCCTCCTCTCTCAACTTGAGAACCTCAATATTCTTCTCGGCGGTCGATGGAACGATTCGGTCGACAAAGATTCCGGGGAGGTCAACATCGTTGGGGTCGATTGCGCCAACTTCGACGATGTTTTCGGCTTCGACGATTGTGAGTTTCGCGGCCTTGGCCATGATGGGTCCGAATGCTTTTGTTGCGTATCTGATCTGTTAGCACTAATTGAGATGTCATTTGGGTAGACGTACCGGAACACACAGTTTCCTTCCTTGTCAGCCTTCCAAGCTCGAATGATAGCGACATCGCCTTCAATCGCTGTCTCCATGAGGAATGTTCGGCCGTTGAACTCGCGTGTTTCTCGCTTTCTTCCCTTTTCCACAACAGCGCCCGACTTGTCCAATCGCACGGGGATTTCTCCATCCTGCAAAAGAGTATCTAATCTGTTAGCTTCGCTTTATCAATAGACGGGCAACGTACGAGCTGCAGTTGGTGTGAAGAACGCAGGAATGCCAGCGCCGGCAGCACGAATGCGCTCCGCTAAAGTTCCTTGGGGACAAAGCTCAATAGCCAATTCGCCCGTTAGGTACTTCTTCTCCAGCACCTTGTTGTTTCCGAGGTATGAGAGGATCAGGCGATCGACTTGACCAGCGCTTGTGAGCGTTGCCAAACCGCCTTTGCCTTCAACGCCAGCATTGTTCGACACGGCAGTAAGTGAATGGAGAGAATCGCGACCTCTTCTGTTCAGCGCGCCAATCAATGTATCCGCAACACCACAGAGCCCAAAGCCCGAACTCAACAGTGTTGAACCACTCTTGATATCCGCAACCGCAGCGTCCGCATCTTTAAAGAGCTTCGACCCTCCCCGCACCGCCAGCGCAGGCCTTGTTGTGCAGAATTGGCGCGCTGTGAAGCTGCTTCCCCATGTGAGAGGTCTCGCCCGTAGTCTTAGTAGCTTCGACATGATTGCTGTGATGTTTTGTCTGGTGTAGTCATGATTGCGACTATGATAAGTTTAAAGAAGAGTATCGGGGGTAGTTGTGGTTCCGAGCGTGCGGCGATCGGGGGCAGAAGTAGGACCGGAGAGACGTCATTTTCGGCGGGAGAACTGGCACCGATGAGCTTGAGCGGGTCGGACCTGAATACGGTACTGAGATCGGGTTTCGGATGTGAGGAAGAATTGGATCTGGATGAACGTGATGTTCTCGGTCGATAGGAACGCGGTGTTTGGTGTTGAACTCGCGATTATTTGGAGTCACCGGATCATAGTTGATCCAATACAGCGGAAACAATACAAGGTACCCAGGCAAAGATGTCTGAAGCATTCTCAGTGAAGTCATCGCTACGCCCACTCTGGAGCTCTACAGACCTTCAGTTCGGTACTTATTCTTAGTCATAGCTCAATTACATGCAGCATCACGGTTAATTGTGGGACATGAAGATCATCGTGAAAGTCAATTGTTGTGTTGAACAAGCAGCAATTTGGGTATTAATCTAGTCTAAAGACGCTGACAACTCGAAGCAATTACAATTATTTGTTAATAGGTTCCCGATGGAAGCGGTTAGACTCCCAACCATCAATCTCGTCAACGTGAACCTCGCGAACAAGCTTATAACCACCGATCTTGGGAAGAATGACAGCCCAGATGAGCCAGTAGAAGGCACCCGCGACCAAGATAGCGATACCGACAACGCAGTGGATGTAGTAAGGCATGCTCTTGTACTGGTTCTGGCTGGGGTCGTCGGGAGCGATGAATGGTGCGATCACCAGGTACATGTTGCTGAGAAGGAAGAAGACGGTGACAGGGAGGGTTGCCTTGATCGGAGGGTTCCAGTTGTACTTGGCCCCGTGGAGGTAGAGGTGCACGAGACCACCAGCGACAAAGGTGTTGACGATTGCAAGAGGATAAGAGATGAGGCTGATTGGTTAGCGACGTTGGCAGACAGAGTTGAGGCAGAGTTGAGGCAGATACATACTTGAGGATAAAGTTGTAGGCATCTCCAGGGGGAGGAGCAAGGATGACAATCACGCAAATGACCCAGTGCTCAAAGAGACCCGCGAGAGGGGCGTTGAAAGGTCGGTTGCTAGCCCAGAGACGAGAGAAAGGCAGGATACCCTCGCGACCAAGTTCCTGGACAAGACGGCCCTGAGAGAAGATGACAGCAAGGACGTTTCCGAACGCAGAGAGAGCGACAAAGACAGACATGGCGCGCTCAGCAGCAGGGCCCATGACATTGCGAAAGAGCGAAGCAGCGACGAGACGCTCAGAGGCAATGATCTCAGCCTTGGAGACGGCGGCGAAGTAGGCAATGTTGACGAGGATGTAGATGATGGAGACAGAGATGATGGCGGTAGGAGCAGCGATCTTGAGGGTTCGCACGGGGTTGCGGGTTTCGCTGAGGGCGTAGTTGGCATTACTGTAACCAACAAAACTCCAGATGACGTTGTACAGAGCAGTGACAACACCATAGGCGCTGCCGGTAGTGCCCTCAAATGCATTGCTGAAGTTGTTGGGCTTCTCGTCAGTCTTGAGATGGCCACCAAGAGCGACAAAACCGCAGATGATCATGATGAAGACGATGATGAGCTTGATGATACCGAGAACATTCTGAAGACGAAGACCCCATTTGAGAGCAGTTCCGTGGATGATGAACGCAGTCGTGATACAAGCCAGACCGATACCTCGCTGGTTCCAACGGTCGACCTCCTTGTTGGCAGCATGCAGGATGTACTCTCCGAAAACGACAGAGTTACCAGAAGCCCAGCCCATGAGAATGATGTATGAAGCGTAGATGCCAGTGACGAGGAACTTGGGCTTGCGGTAGATGAACTCGAGATAGTTCTTCTCACCACCGTTCTTGGGGATGCCGGTTCCCCATTCGAGGTAGACGGCTGTACCAGCGGCGGCGATGATGGAGCCTACGACCCAGATGATGAGGGCGAGTCCTGGACTGCCGAGGAGAGCGAGGATAGAGCCTGGTGTGGCGAAGATACCGGTTCCAATGACACGGTTGAAGATGAGCATAGAGGCGCTCAGAACACCGATCTGGCGCTTGTTTTCGGCGGCAACATGAAGACGGCCTGTAAAGTTAGCAACGCTCTATGAACAATTGTCATTGTAGACATACCCTCTTCACTGTCCGAACCGACATAGTTAGTCTTGTTCGCCTTGGGCTCAAGACCCTTGAGATCGTCGTTACTCATGATTCCGACTTAATTCTTCAAAAACAGACCCAATCTCTGATGAACCATCTCCAACAAAGGAGGATCCCCCATCCCCTTTAATACTACCTCCCCCCATATCCTCATTCCCCATGGGAAGGCAAAAAAATAAGAAAAAGCTTGGCTGATCCACCCAAAAGTCTAGAAGGCCGCCAGAAACGGCACGATCCTTGAATCGTGCCATTCGGTGAGCCACCAATCATGACCGGGGCGAAGCTCTTGGTGGGCAGCTAATGTGTCATGAAAATATCTGCTTGGTGTTTTTAGAGTGACTAGGACGATGACGCGATCTGAGGTGATCGCACGCTTATTTCCACTCAGCCAATTATATTCGGGTACGATGCTCAGTTGGTCCACTCTGGGCATGGGTGAGAAAAAGTCTCCCGGGCATCGCGCCGCTTGTATATGGATCCAGACTCGTGGGACTGCAGCTTGTTGAGGCTCATTTTAGGTCTTGTTTTAACTACCTTCCAGTTTCAGCTGTGGATATTGGCGTGAGAGATATACGATCGGAAGACCGGGTGAGTATGCATGAGGAAGTGGTTGCTTGTCAAGAAAATTACATCCCACGGTCATCCCGCCAACTGTAACAGGGAGCACCGCCTCGTGTGACTCCCCGAGGCATTGCGTGATGAACACAAATACTTCCAAAGACAGTTAAGCAATGATAATAAGCTCAATCCCTTTCAGCCTGTAAGGCCGTACTCCCCGAAGATCCCTGCTTGAGCTTAGGCTTGCCACACGGGAGTAGCGATAATATCACCATCGTTGCCTCAGACCACGTCAAGTAAGCTCACCTGCCTGATCTACAGTAGCTTGAACAAAAGATCAAGAAGATTTTTTTGTTATTTCTTGGCTTTGTGTAGTGAATTGCTGAGCTATTGGTTTGCTTGTATCTGGGCTAACTTGTTGTTGGGTGCTGGCCGATGACGTGCCCGGGCCAAGGGATTGTCCCTTAACTCAATATTTTTGCTCGCTTTTACACGCTTTGAACCGGGTTTCATGTGAACGTCCGTCTGAAGGATGAGATATCTAAGATTTTAACTGCCTATTCTGTGTTTGTTGCCCGTGAATGTTGTTTGCCAAGATGACCTGGGACTCAGATCATAGAGATGATCATTTGCAATTCAGCCACGAGATGGAGTCATCGCTAAAGGAGGAAATACCGATCATAGATCGAGAATCCCACGGTCAGCAGTTGGATAGTGTAAGACTTACATGATCTCGTGTCCAATATCCCACATCTCCCCACTAGGGAGTACGATCGAGAACGACACTACTGTATCCTTGACCATGCAGGTAGCGTTAGTTTGCCTGGCGGCTATCAACTATTAACCTAGCATGATCTCCCGGCTACTTGATCCGATGGCGTCTAAGGGGCTTCTTTACCAGTGGAGGGCTTTTGTAATTCCTTTTCGCTGAGTGGTTGCATGTGTTCATGTCGCTTGACCTTACCCGGCAGCTGAGGTTTATCTTAGCATACCGAAGAGTCCATTCATATTCATTTAAGTTATAGAGTCATGTGGATCTTCCAATGACTAACTTTGGACATGTTGTTGAAGTCGTGATCACGTTTATGGTACAAAGTCTTTTTAATCCGTGATGTATCTGATAAGAAGCTTACGGCTTTCGTTCAACTATCCTTAAACAAAGGCACAGCAACGCTCAATTTGCCCACCTAGATTCTTCGTGGAGACTTAAGCTACCAGTGTTAATACGATCTCGTTATTTAGCCCCCCAAATTCATAAATTCGATAGCATTAATAATTTCGGTAGAAATTACTCGCCCCAAAAACCTCTGTGTCGACTTTTCGGCTCTCTAGTACATGACCTGACAATCCTTCATCAGGTTCATACATAGCTCAATGAAACAGATATACTTCTCAAGGAGCACCAAAACCTCTTATTTAATAGCCAGTGTTTATTTCAGAAACTATTCAAACCCCAAGAACTCATGAGTGGAGTTCTTGGCGGCTTGGCCTTTGAGAAGTTGAGAACTAAACTGAGCCAGGAGCATAGCCTGCACTGAGGGCAAAGGCGATTTGAACCTATTAACTACCAAAGCTACTTCGACTGAGAGATACCAGACTTCTCTGAAAGATTGGCTCATATTCATGTAGACATCATACCAAGAGACAGAGAGCTTGTCATGAGCCCTGACCTCCGTCCTTCAAGTCACACCTATATATACAGATACAGTGATGTTCGCTGTTCAGTCGCACTTATAGGCAGTGATTGAAGCTAAGATTGAAAATAGGAAACAGTCGAAAAGGGTCCATTGGCACTTGGTTGAGATGAAGCTGACTCAGACGTTTGGTGGGACACAGGAATGTCATCATGACATATAGGCAAGACTTAAGTGCCAAGATTGTAACAACGGCACATGAAAAGATCTTATATCCTGAGATGTTCAAATTATTGTAGAGTTATGGTACATGGGACTGCTTCACTGTATGTGAGAAAGATACCGGATAAGAAAAAGTATGCTGGTCTGCTGCTGTTTGGTCTCATGATATGAGCATCAGCCACCATCTATCGCAGGCCAACATAATAACAAATTTGACATTCACTCGCGATGAAAGAGTAGCTAGGAGATCAGAGAACAAGTTCTTATGCACGTCCGAAATTAAGAAGTGTTTGCACATTGGTTCCAAAGCCTTCTATGGTGCCGAGCATGCCGAAACAGACTGTAGACTCTCCAATTGATCGCTATGCGTCGCATCACGTCGATTGTTGACACATGCGCCATTCACTAGATATCAGCTATAAGACCGCCAATAAGAACAGGCAACCTTGCGAGTTGTCAATTGACAGGAACAGTGCTGTTGACGATGACGGCATAGTCATGACAAGCGGCATGGCCCGTAGTGGTCCAAATTAGATGCCGATCTCTTCAACGGTCGGTGAATCAGTCACACGAGCAGTTTGTAGGCATAAAAGATAACATACAGATCAGCTCTTTCACCCTGCAAACTCTCTTCATGTCTTTATCTGCAGCCGCATCAATTGCCGATAGGTATACAGTCAGCAACCGTGGTGGCTGATTGTGGCGCTACAGCCCCATATCAACGCGTTGCCGGTCAACGCGCCCACGCTCAGCTCAACTTGCGACCAGCATCTAACTACAGTGACGCAATACCACAACCGCTGAACACAACTCAACGCGAACAATCGCAAAGTCATCGCGACTATCGTGGTTTTCGCTGCTGAGCCATGGTATCACCCAACAAAGGTATTTCTCCTCATCGCACCTCGTTTCGTGCGCTCACAGTCCAGATCCCTACGACTTTCCAGCTTCCCCGTTAAAGACCCGAGACGCTATGGCTGCAGAGAGCCCTTCCAAGGAAGATGGCTTGGCCCATCGCGAGAAGCCCGACACCACCAAGGCTTCTCCTGCGCTGAGAACCGGCACTCCTCGTGGAAATACCCCTCGAGGCGCAACCCCACGAACTTCATCCCGAGTTGGCACACCCAAGGCTGGCACTCCGCGCGGAACCCCCAAAGTCAGCACCCCTAAGACAGAAACCCCCGCGAAGAAATCTGCACCCGTCGTCTCTGATTCTCCTGCCGAACCTGCCGATAATAGCACTGAGAAGAACGGTGACAAGCTCAATGGCGACGAAGTCAACGGTGTCGAGGTCAACGGCGCTGCGCCAAAACCCGCCAATCCCGGTTTTAAGGAAGATGTGGCCATTGACGAGTTCGTTGAGCACCGCGTCGACCCCGACAACTCGACCGTCGACATCAAAGTCAAGTGGGAAGGTGGCGAAACCACCTGGGAGTCAGAATGGAGTCTCCAAGAGCAGGTCCCCACGCTCGTCTACAAGTACTGGGAGAAGCTTGGAGGTCGGGAGGAGGCGACCCAGCTGGACGTCTACCACGTCTTCAAGATCCTCAAGTGCATCCCCGCCGTTGGCAGGAAGAAGACCACCTACCAAGTCCAGTGGGTCGGCTACAAGCAAAACGACTCTACCTTCGAGAACGAGGAGAAGCTGCGATTGATCGCGCCGGGTGAGCTGGAGAAGTTTGAGGCTAAGCAGTTGGCTAGCGGCATTTCTGCTGAGAAGCGCAAGACTGCACGCGGACCTGGACGACCTCGCAAGAAGCCGCGATACGACGACTGAGGGACAATTGGGGAAGGTGGAGAAAATAGTTGGCGAAGCGGGTGAAGCAATTGGAGCGATTGAGGGCTATTTACACTTTTTGACAAGGCGCACGCTTCGGCGAAGACAGCCAAAAGGACATGTAGAGAGTATCTGGGCGCACACGATGGATATGTATTTACTGGAACAAACATCACATTTAATCAGCCCTTGTGCCCTCCTCCTTGAGTAATGGGAAATGTCCGTGATCCTCCTTGAACGACATGAGGGAAAATTGCGCAATCACGAAAACCCAGTATAGGTTGTAGGCAAGCACAGATCCATACGTAGCGGAATTGTTCCATCCGACCACAGCATTCAGAATAGCCCAGCCTCCACCACCGTTGAGCTGAGGATTGCAGCACTGAATTGTCAGTAGGGTTCCGCAAGGCTGAGGAGGCTACTCACGTTGACGTGCCAGATACTCCGGTCGATATCGTATGATCCAGGCCCATCTCCGAGTTCCGCGGCATCACCGCCGACAACCTTGTTCCACTGCTGTTGCTCAAAGAGCCAGATTGCGCGGGAGAATAGACCTGCTGCGACGAGGTAGAGAAGACATGTTGAGGCGACGAGGAAATATTGTAGTTTCGCAGATGAACCGCCCCTGACAAGTTAGACAGGTTTGTCACTTGATCGGCTGACTTACCGATAGAGAGCATAGCCGACAAGCCCGCCCAGCATCAATCCCATGATGACGGGGAGAGGAACGGCAGAAGCGGGTGCAGAGAATGAGACACCAGCGACGAAAACGATGCCCTCGATACCTTCACGAAGAACAGTGATAAAGGGCAACACAAACATGGCGTACTTCTCAAAGAGATTTACCAACCACGCTCGTTTTCCTTGCGCTGTTACTGGTGTCTCAATCGCCTTTGCCAATTTCGCCCTCCATTTATCCTCCATCTTACCAACACGCAACAACGCACCGCCCATGATGGTGATGATGACAGCCGAAATGAGCGAAAACACTCCCTCGTAGTAATACTCATGATCAGCCCAGGTATCGTTACCAAGGATGTAAAATATCCCGATAATTACACCAGAGCCAATGAGACACAGCGCAAGACCCAAGCCCGTTCCAAGCCAGACCTAAAGAATTCAGCCATTGTACTCTAAATTGACTCAGTTCAAAAGTGTACCTGTGTGCGCAAGGTTTTGTAAATGCCAGCATCGCGCTGAGATCCATCGAGGGTCTGTTTCAGAAAGGCCAGCAGCACCGAGACGATGATAGCAGTCTCGAGGGTCTCCCGAAAGACGACGACGAAGACGGGCACGGAGAATAAGTCGAGCATTTTTGATGTTTCTGACGATGAAAGATCAGAAAGATCAGATAACAGAATTTCCGATAACCGCTGCTAAGCTCGGCCGAGGTTGGGAACTAATGGGACTTGAGGGTCACACGATGTCCACAATTGATCGTATGACCGTCGAATCAAACCAAGCTAAGAAAAATTCTGTCCAAAGAGAAGCCCTAAATCTTAAATAACCGCGCATAACATGACATTTTTCTTTTCGTCCGACGTCGGATTATCTGATTGATAAGATCCACTTTCCCCCAATCCCTCCTCCAACAACCAACCCATCCAGGTCCCTAGTCAGCATGAGGATCTCGCGGTTGGCTTTGTTGCCGGCGGCTTTGGCTGCGACGGTGTCTTATGACTTTTCTGTTGATTGGGTTCGCGCAAATCCAGATGGTGCGTTTGAGAGGTCTACGATAGGGATTAATGGGGCGTGGCCGATACCGAGGATTGAGGCGAGTGTTGGGGATACGGTTTTGGTTAAGGTGAGGAATAATCTGGGGAATCAGTCTACGAGTTTGCATTTTCATGGGCTTTTTATGAATGGTTCGAATCATATGGATGGGCCGTCGCAGGTTACGCAGTGTCCTATTCAACCTGGGGAGTCATTTCTCTACAACTTTACGGTATGCTTCTTGTCTCTGTACGAACATCCAAGAATATACTGACTTGAAAGATCACTCAACCGGGCACATATTGGTATCATTCACACACTGAGAGTCAATACCCTGACGGCCTTCGAGGACCTCTCATCATTCACGACCCAAAGTCACCTTTCAAAGGAAAGTACGACCAAGAACTTGTCATGACCATCTCAGATTGGTATCACGATCAAATGCAGACGTTAATTCCCGAGTTTATGAGGAAAGGAAACCCAACTGGTGCAGAGCCTGTACCCCAAGCAGCTCTCATGAATGAAACTCAGGATCTCAAAGTACCTGTCCAAAAAGGCAAGACGTACTTTTTGAGATTGGCGAATATTGGTGCCTTTGCGGGACAGTATTTCTGGATTGAGGGACATAACATGACGATTGTTGAGGTTGATGGTGCCTACACGAAGCCGGCTCCAGCGAATATGGTTTATTTATCTGCTGGTCAGCGATGCAGTGTATTTGTCACAACGAGGGAGGATTCATCAGAGAACTTTCCCATCGTTGCAAGCATGGATACTGTAAGTTTGTCACTCTTTGATTTACACAGCTGACCGTTTAGGATCTCTTTGACGTTCTCCCCGATGATCTTAACTGGAATGTAACAGGGTGGCTCGTATACGATGAAGAAAAGCCTCTTCCCACGCCATCTGTCGTCTACGACTTTGATCCCTATGATGATATGGATCTTGTGCCGTACGATGAAATGGCAATACTTCCTGAACCAAGCAGAAGTATCGAGCTTGATGTCATCATGGATAATCTTCGAGACGGCGCAAACTATGCCTTCTTCAACAACATCACCTACCGAGCTCCCAAGGTTCCGACACTTTACACTGCGTTGACGAGTGGAAAGCAAGCGACGAATCCTCAGATCTACGGAACGTATACGCACAGCTTTGTGTTGGAGAAGGATGAGATCGTGCAGTTGGTGATTAACAATCGAGATGATGGACGGCATCCGTTTCACTTGCATGGTCATCACTTTCAGGTGTTGTATCGAAGTGATGATGACGCTGGTGACTTTGATGGATTGGTGGAGTTTGCGCAGACGCCGATGAGACGAGATACAGTCGTTGTGAACGGGAATGGCAATGTGGTGCTGAGATTCAAGGCTGATAACCCAGGTATGTCCCCCGATTGAGTGTTAAACGAAACTAATTGTCAGGTGTCTGGCTTTTCCACTGCCATATCGAATGGCACGTCACGTCCGGATTGATCGCGACATTCGTTGAAGACCCCCTCGCCCTACAAGCTTCATTGAAACTCCCCAAGAACCACCTCGATGCATGCAAAGCCGGCAACATTCCCACCGTCGGTAACGCAGCAGGCAACACTAATCTCCTCGACCTCACCGGCGAAAACGTCCCTCCACCACGTCTTCCAGAAGGGTACGTCCCCCCTTTCCTCACGCGACACCACTAACAGTCACAGCTTCACGCTCAAAGGCATCCTTGCATTCGCATTCAGTACATTCATGGGTATTTTCGGTATCTACACAGTCGCATCCTACGGGATGAAGAAGGACAAAAAGACGCCCGAGACAGCACCTCTCCTCGCGGAAGAAGAACCGCAACATTAGATTAGACAATAGATCGCTACCAACGCCTCACAACCATCCCCGTAACTGCTCATTTCTGCTTGGGCGGAGCAGCTGGATACTTTGAGACCTCCCTCAGATGATCTGGCGTGCCGAGTGCCTCCATCTCGCCACCGCGCTCCTTGAATGCGACTTTGCGACCGCAGTTCTTGCAGAAATGGCTAATGTTTGGCGCGCAATGACATGCGTACGGGAAAATGACACCAAAAAGAGTCGTGAAGAAAAGAGCGGTTGCGTAGATACTGCATCTCAATTAGATACCTCATATGTGATCAATTGGGGAGCAAGCGTACTGTGTCATTGAAGAAGCAGACTTCTTAACCTTTGTCTCGGCGCGACGCTGACAAAACGGACAGTCCATCATATCAGCCTGATCAGCCAGCAAATGCAACGGCGTGACAGTTTCTCCCGGCGGAACCTGCTGCGCTGGAATGGCCATGGACTGATGCCCCGCGTACTGCTGCTGCGCAAGAGCTGGGTGCTGTAGGATCGGTGGCGATTGTGTAGCGTCCCAGTTCAATGTACTTTCGGGCGCGGGAGAAACAGTCGAGACGGGACGATATTCGCTTGCGGGGGGAGGACTCATTTGCGCTGGGCTAGTAACGACTTCGGGGAGGTTTTCGTCGTCGACTTTTGGCTGTCTTGTTCACTGTCAGCGGCGCGTAAGATTTGGTGGAAGGGGGGTTAGTGTAGCGTACTCAATTGCGATTTTCTCGTCTTGGGGTGATTCAGCGCTTGCTGTGTATTTTGGAGGCGAGATTACATCCGCGTTTGTGGTTTCTGGCGATACGGTCGACATTTTGACGGGCGAGAATGAGGCTGTGAAGAATTGAGGCTATGGTAAGATGAGATTTGGATTGAATTAAAAAGATGAGATGCTCGCATCCAAGAGTCCGAGAGAAGATTAAACAAGATACGTAAGCTGGGGAGACCCTGGTTCTTAGCTTGATCCTTTCGCGCGCTTTCGTTTCAGCTGCTGATCCCCGCCACTTTGACCGAAAAACATTCGATTAGCTCTGATCTTCTATTACTGTTTCTAATATAGCTACTTCATGATCAGCATCGATTCGTGGGTTTTGGCAAAGAATTGGGAATCTTGCATCGAGAGTGCCAACATCGCGAACTAAAAGGGTCTGACCCGCCGCAGGATTGGCGATTGGTGGTTTCTTGCAGGGTTGTCGGAGGCTTAGTGCTTATCTTGCAGGGGTGATCACTGAGCTAGCGGAATCCCGTATCCGTCGGACGCTATCGATAAGATGAGTTGTCAAGCGTTAGAACGAACCGTTAATGGCAACACTGTAGGGCTGAGGGTTGAATCGATCTTGAAGATACTCTATCGCTTTGAGTTTTGCATAGTCTGCCATATAGTTATAGCCTCTATGTGTATTGTAAGGCTTATGCTAATATCTTCAATGCTATCAGAGTTGTGGCCTGCCATGACATGTGGCTTTGCAGCTCCAAGGCAGATTTTCACGCTTGATCAAGAGTGCCAATCGGTGATACAACAAGGCAGCTATTCAAACAACTTCAGCCTCTTGTGTAGCACATAGAGCTTACTAGCCAATAGAACTTCAGGATGGCCATGCAGTTGTATGCACATCTCTCAACAGTGTAACCTGAAGCCAGAATAAGCAAGGCGGAGAGGATGGCAAATCTATTTGAAGCCTACTCGAGCGTTCTTGTGCCACAGGAGCAATTTTCTTAGAATAGCATGCTCCAAGAAAGATTTAAATGCAGCAAGCCCTCAACTGGACGGCCTGTATCTTGAAAACTCTCCAAACAGTTCAACCACACATTCGCAATGAACGAAACTACCCAGCTCGAGTTGAGAAGCCTCATCTCAACGGCTGGATCACAGTCATCTCTCAAGGGCCCCAAGGCTCAACCAACCGGTACTAGAGAAACACTTCGGCGATCTTCACCGTCTTGGTTTATGAGAGTAGGGCTGGCTGTCCCTCTTCTTCTGATTCCAATCGCCTATACAAGTGAGTTGTATTCGTAACGAGCTTGGAAAGAACAGCACTCAACATAAGATAGCTCTCCTTGCCATGATGGGCTATCTCCATGAAAAGAAGCAAAGTCCGTTCGGGGACACAGTACTCGAGGTTCTGAGCGTCGCTTCCACTTTGTGGCCAATTTTGTTCGCTGCCGTCCTCGGGCCACTACTCAAGACCATGGCACTTTTTCGTGCCGAACGAGGATCGACACTAGGCTCCCTAGAGTTCCTATTGACTAGCCAAACCACGGCCTCTGCACTGAAAAACATCCTCACGATGGGGTGGATTGGTAATTGGGCTGTAGTTGTTATAGCAGTATGGTCCCTGAGCCCTTTGGGAGGTCAGGCGGCGCTCCGCTCCTTGCATCTTCAGCAAAACCCGACGTTCACAGAGATACCAGCAACATACTATCTTGGCATCAACAGAAGCGTGATCCGTCAGTTCTATCGCGGTGGAGCGGATGTTTTTCAGGGGGCATCGGGTGCACAAACTC
Source organism: Fusarium tupiense (assembly GCA_013364945.1). Taxonomy (NCBI): domain Eukaryota; kingdom Fungi; phylum Ascomycota; class Sordariomycetes; order Hypocreales; family Nectriaceae; genus Fusarium; species Fusarium tupiense. The sequence goes on along the minus strand of JABEEO010000460.1, from coordinate 9,945 downwards.
TCATAACTGACATGAGAACCGTTCTCTCTGCCTCCTTTTTGACACAGGATGTTCGAGTCTCTCATGGCAACACCAGTAGTCCGCACTACAATGAAACCATAACTGGCCTTGGTGGGAAGTGGGAAGCATCTCGCAAGGGACGCAGGGATCTATGGGGAAACATTCGGATTCCTTTTCTTGAACTCCTACCAGGATACGACAGTGACGACCCCAATGCTTGGGTATCTGTCCCTGGAGATGATATCGTCCCTTATGCTTCACTGATTGGACTTCCCATCAGAGGTGGTTCATTTGAAAGACCGGGAAACTCAAGCATGACAGTTCATTTCCATTATCAGACTCTTTCTTGCGGAAATGCCTTCAATGGGAGCGAATGGGTCAGAAGCGGTTCCACGGCGTTATGGTATCACAACACCAGTTCCAATATCCCTCTGCGTCAACAATTCAAGGATGAAGCAGCATTCCATCTGGGATACGATAATATGGGATACCCGAACATTTGGTTCGACTTCCCTAATAGTTCAACACTGGCGGAGCACTTCAACGCGTCATCCGAAATGGAGCCACAGTCAAAGATGCAGCTTGTGATGGGTGGCCAATGCGATTATGCTACAACCACTAAAGACGTATGGGTACCTACGCCAATTCTAAGGACTTGCGATATTAGCACCTCGTACATCGACATGGAAGTTGGTTGCACTAGAGCTACAGTCGATGCCGACCTCGTATGCCAGGCTAAACGGGCTAGACACGCGCCATCATACCCCGTCAAAGGGAACTTGACAGCCCTTTCAAGCTTCATGTTATCCCTGGGAATCCTGCCAGAGCTGCCATTAATAGGCGCGAGCCGGCATGCTTATGAACCCAGCATTCTAGAGCTGTATCTGAGGGATCCCTGGGGGATCTTCCAGCGCAATGGAGGAGCATACATGGATGACCCGTATAGCTCGACAAAACTTGGATGCTTCGTCTCTGTTCCGCCGGAGGTAATCGAACGGAGACTGGCAACTGCTCTCAACACTATTACCATGTCAAGTTATGAAGTGAATGTATTGACTGGTGGCAAGGGAGCGGCTTCCACCTACAATTTCTATGCCCCAGTGCTGTGGCAGAATACTACAGCAACATGGACGGAATTTGAGAAGGATATATATCAGCTGGATAAGCCGTGGTTCGCAACGACTATCGTGTCGACGGCGATATTGTTCATTTGCGCCATTGCCAACATCGTCATCCGTCAACGCATCAAAGCTCCGGACTTTCTAGATAGCTTGGCTGGTTTGACGAGAGACTCTCCATTTATAGATGTGCCTCAAGATGGGAGTGGAAAGAGTGGTTCAGATCGCTTGGAAACGATCAAGAATGTCAAGGTTCGGATTTGTGACGTCAATCCGGACGAAGAGGTTGGAAAGATTGCTTTGACAACGGAACTAAACAGCCCAAAACTGAGATGGGAGCGGGTATATGCTTAGTTTCACATGTACTGCCTATTTTACAATATTCTCGTTCTTCAATTTTGAAACATCTTGTGGATTGGAAACCGCGTTAAGTAGCTCTCCTAAAGATTGCAGTCAGTACTTGAGATCATCAATGGCGCTGAAGATTTATGGCGTGTTGTTCATAGGTGAGGCGTGTGCCTAAGAGCTACAATCACCACCACACAGAGCCAAAAAACATACATGAGATAGCAGGATGTTCTCGAAAGACTTGACCCCTCACTTAACTGACATCAGGCATCATTGACTAACAAACCATGTCTTGCACGACTGGCATGTCCACCACGAAAGTTCCTGGCTAAAGCATAAAGATCAGTAAGACATGCATACGGCCCGCTCCATCCGACTATGAATTTCCCGGAAAAGCTACCGACAGCATCAGATCGCTGAAAGCGCTTGCTTATTGGAGCCCGCTCGAATGTGCGACATACATTGCATTCACAGCATGTCCGTTGCTCCAGAAGAGGCAGCTCAGTCGTAACCGAGACTTGGTGAGTGCGACAAGAGAGAAGAGATAAGGGGAGTGATCGCTAACCCAATAGCATTGTTTCCAGATGGACTTCACAGGAAGACTGCAGATTCAAGTCAAGCCCAGTCTTGGTTCTTTGCCTAAAGTGGCCATACAGGGACCAAGACCAGCTGCAGGTTCGACCCTGATGAGAGAATAACCATCAGCCAATGGCCTCCGGGTCAGTAGATGCAAAACACTTCAGGTCCTATTCACCGAGGAGGGGCTTCGACGCACGAACGCGGGGTTGTGAGACATGATAGACTTGCCGAAGTCGAATTGGCGAATTATCTAAAAGCTTCACTATTGTGTTGCGCAAGCAATTGTTTCTGGTGCCGCCAAGAGAGGGGCAAAGGACCGATTGAAGTCTGTAGATGAAAGGGAAAGAGGAATGAGTGAACAGGCACTTTCGATGTCAGAAGAGCTGAGTAGAAGATGAGAGAAGGCTCGATGTGTATAAATTCCCCAGCCCTCATGTCGACAGATAGCCAAACTCATCTTCATTAAACACTTCAGCTCGACACCTTACTCAAAAAACTATCATCATGCCTTCTGGTCTTCCCACTGCCCCCGATACTGAGATTGGCTTCCAGCCACCTCCCCCCTCCAAAGGCCCCCTCGACAAGATCCGCAAAGGTCTCGTCGGCATCATCCCCTTGCCTGAACTAGGCGAGAAACCTGTCATCTACAACCCCGTCATCATCGTTCTCACAGGCTACCTTGAGACCGTCAAGCCTGGTGCTCTTGATGAAGCCGTCCACTCTGCATACCAGCAGATCCCCCAGTTCATGGACAAGCTGAACATCAGCGATGCTCGATCGTTCCTAGACTTTGCCAATGATCTCCTCAAATGGGTGCCTCATGAGAACTACGAAGGCAAGGATATTTACGATATTCTTTGCATGTTCTACTTCATCATCGACCAGCCTCCTCTGGCGAACCTTCAGACTTCCATCTCGCCTGATCAAGTTGGTCAGCCGCTCACCTGGCTCTCCTCGTGGATAGTCGTGTATGCGCAGCTTATTGGGCTCTTCATGGACTCTCCTGCCTCGCTCACGAGAGAGTCTCTTGAAAGTTTCAGTCAAAAGAACTCTCCCAAGTACAACTATGACGAAGCTTTGGTCCCAGACGGTGGTTTCCGCACCTTTAACCAGTTCTTCTCTCGTCATCTCAAGCCTGGCATGCGACCTATTGCAGAGCCAGAGAACGATCGTGTCATCGTTTACCCGGCCGACTGCACATATGACAATTCGGTCGCGAACCAGAACATTGTGAACATTGAGTCTGACGGAGTGATTATGATCAAGAACCTTCCCTGGACCATCTCATCTCTTCTCCAGGGAAGTGAGTACGCGGATGAGTTCCATGGTGGTGTCTGGATGCACGCCTTCCTCAACACCTTCAACTATCATCGTCAGCACGCTCCTGTTGCTGGCGAGGTTCTTGAAGCGAAGAACATTCAGGGTGCAGCTTACATGGAGGTCAACTCTAAATGTGAGCCCATGCGTGTTATGTGCGGTCCTGATGCTCCCGACACGCCTGGATATCAGTTCCTGCAGACCCGTGGCATGATCATCATCGACAACCCCGTTTTGGGCAAGGTTGCTGTGCTTCCTATCGGTATGGCACAGGTGTCATCCGTCAAGATAACGGTCCAGAAGGGTGATAGAGTGGAGAAGGGACAAGAGATTTCGTACTTCCAGTTTGGAGGATCGGATGTCATCTGTGTGTTCCAGCCCAAGGCGGGGCTGAGGGTTGAGGATTTCGTTGCTTCGACTAACAACACGTACTCCAAGTATGGTACCATCTTGGCCAGAGCTCCTCAAAAATAAGCATAGGTTTCTGCCGTGTTATTAGGATGATCATATGGTTAAGATCATAACTATCTAGCCGAATAAACGAAACTGACATGGACCTTCCTGTAACCATGGGATACTGAGGATACCTGAAATGAGGCCTGCTTTTCTGAGACATACATGCAGCTCTTGACTGTTTAAGTCCAATGGCAGAGTTTACTATCCCCAACGCTTTGTGACTGCAGATCTGGTTCCATATTTCAAGAGGCTATAGTATTGCGAAATAGTTCATGGGTACTGAACAGGTTGGTATTGCAGACATTGTCACTCATGATGCATGAATCCCGACATTAACTATGAGGAGGAGAGATGTCCAGAAACAGCGAATTTACAATATCTTCATCACTTCAATATTTCAGTGCATTCAGGATAGTGTTCGGACGTTGTTACGCAAATGTCTCTGCACCCCCGCACTCAAGCATCTTGCGGGACCTAAATTACCTCAAAAAGGAAACTCGTGCGTTCCAGACCGACTGTTTCTATGATCCTTTCCTGAAAAGAGTTCTTGTGGCTAGCTGAAGACCACTAGTCTCCTGCAACTGAGTGGGTTGTCTTGGATGACGAATTCAACAGCTGCGATAGGTGGTTTGGCCGTGTATCAACTGATATATCAACTTGTTGAGGTCAAAGCGTAAGGTCCTGAACAATTATATATACAGAGAACTTTCTTTACTGAAAAGCATCAAGTCTTCTCGTCAATTCAGTCTTGAGATTCATCATCACTTCTCATTCTCACCATGGCCGATCCGTCCCACTTCACTGATCCCTTTTGGGAACCCCAGGATCAGATCCCTGTTGAACTCGACGCTCAACCCCAAATCAGCCCCTTCAAACCCGCCAATCTTCTATACTCAATCTCCTCTTCCTTGGAGACGACCCCCGTCGGAATTGAATTTGCCGTGGGAGGTCTCGGTACCATTGCTGCGAAAGCTGATTCACCCACAGAAAGTGTTGTATTTACCATTCGCCCCGAAAAGCGAAAGGAACAGCCGACCCTGAAGCTTGAAATCACCAAGACTGACTGCGTTCTGTCAAAGAAGGATAAAGATGCTGACAAGTTTGTCGCATATAAAGAAAAACTCACTTTTCAATCTGGTGAAGAGAGGAGCAAATTTCACGACCTTGTCATGTTTCCAAAAGGAAAAAGCTCAGCTTTGCTTGACACGTTGACTAAGAGGCCTACTTACTGGATCTCGGTTGATAGAAGCAACGCTCGCATCCGGTACGGCCAATCCCTGATCAACAATTCCATGACTTTCATGGAGATTCAGTTCGACAAAGAGACAGCTGCTTGGATGGACAACCTCGTTTCCACTGAAGTTGAGCAAGACGGATCTCCGATTTCTAATAAAGAAATCAAGTACAAGCCGCAGCCTGTCACTGTTGATCTTCCGCCTGTTGTTATCCCCGAGTCGGAGATGACACTGGACATACTGGAGAAAATGACAGCCATGACGTTTGCCAATCTGCCCAAGGCTTGTCAGAAGCTGTACCATAATATTTCCGGAGCCAAGATCACAGCGAGACCGGATTCGTTCCCGAAGCTCCCTGAAGCTATTGATGAGAGCTGCAGAGATGCGAAAAAGTACTGTGGTGCCATTCTCAAGGCAAAGGACACTTTCAAAGATCCAACAGAGACCTATCTTCGGATCACGATTGGTGATAATCTGGTATGTCCTCGATTCTTGACTTCGACTGCAACTAACACCAGCAGGCCGATTCACCCGGAATTCCCTACGTAATGGAAATCTGGCCTCCAGGTCACAAGTCGCCCATTCATCAGCACGGCGACGCCTCAGCGGTCATCAGAGTCCTCTACGGAAAGATTCAAGTATCGTGGTTCGACAAGGTCGAGGAAGGAAGTAATCCACAACTTATTGGTAACCCAGTGATTCTGGAAGAAGGCAAAGTCACTTGGTTAGGCAAGGACCAGTATCAGGTCCATCAACTGGAGAACACCTCAGACACTGTCTGTATCACTCTTCAGTGCTATCAGTTTGACGATGATGACAGGGTTCACGATGAGGCGTTTTATTGGATGGATAATCAGGGGCATAGGAACAAGTTTATTCCAAATAGCGATAGTGCGTATGGACTGTTCGTGCAGAAGGTCAAGGATGAGTGGGAGAAGTCACACCGAACCTAGCATTTAGAAGTATAACCGTGTTCACTATCTGCACTGCCGCCTACAATCTCCGCTCTCCCTGCTCTTTGAGAGTTGGTCATTATCTGCCTGCACAACAGCAGCCCTTATGTCTGTCCACTAAATGATCTTGCTGCGAAAGTTTTCGAAAGACTCGTTGCCGGCAGTGCCATCGCCTGGAGTCGTGACATGTCGCAGAGCAGCCATGTGGCAAGCAAGTAAGGTGCTGGTCTCAGTGGAAGCCAAACTGTTGAGTGTAAACTTCTTCTTGTCCGCCTCCCTTGCGTTCCAAGTCAAAGTCAAATCAAAGCGGGCATAGATACGGTATCTGTCCCCATCAACCTTCTTCAAGAGATAGTCAGAGAAGTAGGCGCGGGAGATTCCCTGACCATCTCCTAGCTCAGTTTTCATGTTAACTAGACCGTCTGGAGCATCTTTGTATTCCTTTTTGAGGTTTCCTGGAATCTTGCCCATCAGAACGCTCGGAGGGTCCAGAATGGCGGTTATCTTGAGGTCATCTGACTTGGCGAATTCATAGGTGTCTGCGAACCAACCTCTGGTGAGGGCAGAATCGACTCCCCAGCAGGTGTTCCAGTTTGATGCTCCGGCACCACTGGCGAAGTCTGTGACCTCTCCTGTAGCGTCTACCAGCTGGTATGCAGGAGTCGATGCTTTGTTGACTAGGCCACCGGTTTTGGCAGCATTGTCGACAACAAGCTGTCGTGTGATGAATTGGAGCCAGTGGAAGTCATTGTACTTTGCATCGTCCTGAACGACTAGAGCGAAACCGCCAAAGTCGTTAGAGGTCGTCTTGATTTTGCTGGCCAAGATGGCAGTGCCAGTTCCGTCAATGCCGGTGAGTCGAGCATTGATTGCATTCTCTGCTGGAAGTGGGTTTGAAACGTTCTGGGTGACAAGTTCTGCAAGCTTGTTTGCATAAAGATCTGTGCGATCAAGACCCTTAGGACGGTCCATGGCTATTTCTTGATTGTATGTAGGAGTGATGTTATTGGTAGTGGATGAGCTGAAGGCGTGCAAATGAAGATTGGCTGCGTTGGTTTGGGCAAAGATAAGTTAAGTCTCTGGAACCGAGCCTCTATTTAACTATCCTTGAATGAAAAGTGAAGGCATGTGATGATACGCAGTTACATTTTTTCAGCTCTGCGGCTTCACCGCCACCATTCAATAGCTGCCAGAGCTGAAAGCTGAGTAACCAATAATCAACGTTGAAATTCGATAAAATGCCATTCTGGGGCTTACTTCAGCGGGGGGAACGTGTCACGAGAGCCTTCTGATCGCCTAAAAAGACCAAAGCCAGGTCACATTCGTAACAATATTTACATAAGCGGTGTTCCGAATATGATTGATAACATTGAATTATCGATTGACTCTTTGAAGTCTGCCTGCGACTGTAAGAATTTCTGTGTGATTTCTACGATTACTGTGAGCAAAGTAAGCGGTATCATGGGAATGTTGAGTGAGCAGTCCAGCTGATCCCTTTCATGTTGGTAGTTAAGAAAAGGGCCGATACAGTACTCTGCCTATGCCAGACCAGGTATCTTCTTGCTCAGTAGTCGTGCTCGCATATCACCGTACTACATGGAGCTCGGTTACTCGGACTGGCACGGTATCATCAGGCCCATTTGCCAACTTCTCTGTATCATAATCAATCTACCGGGAAGCATGATGTCGAACAGGTCAAGGTAAGGTTCATGTGAGTATTGTGCGGGTATTTTCACCTAGATTGAATTGCATGTGAAAGCTAACGGAATTGCTACATAGAACTAGGCCTAAATGCTGATGACGCATTCCTACTGACTAGGCAAGGATGTCATTTCGGGTGAGGAGTTGTTGATGATAGTGTCGATGATCTCAGGATGGAAGGTGTACCGAACCTCTCCATCCTGCCCGGGCATGGGTGCAATCTTGCGGCTGATACCGAGCTTCATTGTGTGATCTCTATCCAAGTCTCTAGGGTCAATCACCTTGGCGTCAATCTGGAATTCGTTTAGTCAGTCACAGTCTTTCATCTCAACAACAGCCAATGCTGCCACTTACAGTCTGAACACGCCACTTCAAGTTATCGATGAGGAATCGCTCAACATCCTCTGGGGCCAAACTACCTAACTGCTGAATTTTGACATAGTCAAGTAGCAGAGACGTCATGGGAGTGGTGCTAGTAACAAGCTGGACTTGGCGCTCCTGGTCTGCGCAGTTCCCGCAAATCTCGGAGCTCGAAGTGAAGATATGCGAAACTCCAACAAAGCCTGGGAGGGAAGACCATTCCATACCAGAATGGCCGTCAACATCACCAATGATATAGAAAATGGTGTAAGATCCATTCAAAGCCATCCTGCGCAATTGTTAGTTAGGTCAGTTTGGCATTCAAGAACTTGTTTGTGCTTACCTCTCGACAACGACATCGATATACCACTCTTGTGAAAACTTGGACGATGGGGTTGACGCTGCTAGAACGTTTTGCTCCTTGTTTGGCTGGATTGACGGCGGGATCAGAGGCCTGAACAGATCCTCAGAAGGCAAGCCAAGGAACACTTGAGCTTTAGAGACGTCTAAAGGCTGCATGTCCTCCGGTGGTACCCCAATGTCTTCATTGACATCGAGTCTTCGGCTCCAGCCATATTTCCGCGTGAACTCATTACGAACTTGATCGCCTTTCCTTCCGCCGGCAGTTTCAGAATACATGTATCCGAACGTATCAGTGTACTTGGCTGAGTCAGAAGTCCAATACCTGTCTTCTTTGGCCGGCTTGATAGGCCACTTGCGGAATGGATGAAGGCTTGCACCGCCCAAAGCTTGGAATTCCGCACCTGCCAACTCATTGAACCAATGCTTGTCACCATCATCACTATTGGCAGCCTGCCAGATAGCGAGTATTCTATCAATTTGACTGTGATTTTGTGTCAGGAATTGAACTTGCTGGCTGCATCGTAGCTGGTCTGACTCACCAATGATGGATCCAAAAGATCGGATCAAACCCAGCGACAGGAACGCTACCCATGTGGCCACCTCTGATATGATCCTCCGGGTCTCCTGCAAATCCACCGATGTGCCCGTGATAGGCATCATGAAAACCCTCGATCGACCTAGTGCTACTTCTCAGGGCTTTTATGGGATCAAGGTCAGGGTCCATGACGGCGTCAGTCGAAAACGCTTTGAAGTTACTGTAGGCCTTGTCCTCGATTAGGGCGAGACAGATACGCGTCTGATCTTCTCGAACTGAATTCAGAAGCCTGTTAAGGAGGATGGTATTTTCCGGTTCGGAGCCTCCGTGACGACATGTTCGACTTTTGGCATCGCGTAGCTTGTTGAGCTAGTGTGACGTAGATATGTCAGCAAGCCATCGTCGTCAAAACAATAGTAGACTCACATCAAGCTTAGAATACCTCCAGTCAATCCTGGCCGAGCCGCTCTTGTCAAATTCGAATTGGAAAAACGGGTTGGGCATTTCAATGAGCTTGTTGTCGGGGAGGCACTTGACCATGACCCTCTTCTCCGTAAAGATCCTCGGGGCATGGAAATCATATGGCGCTGTTGTTGTGGTGCCATCAACCACTCCTGGGAAGGTAACCGGCCCCCCTCTGGGGCGAATATAATCCCAGTATGGGAGTCGAAACTTCTTAGCAATAGCCTTGTATTTCTGCTTATCTTCGTCTGACACTTCAGAAGACTCAGAAAATCGCTTGGCGATGTTATCGATTTGACGAAAGATGGTTTGCTAAATTCGGAGTGATCAGCTGAGAATCTCACGGTGAGCCTATCTTCTCACCTCTAGCATGGCAAGGTAAGGTCGATGCCACAGCGCGAAGGTTGGGGTGGAATGGGCGCAGTAGCCATCGCCATCTCTCGCGATATCCTGCTTTGTCTTCCCACGATCCTCTTCTCCAGCCCAGTCTTCGGCTGGCAGCCCATGTATACCTATTA
>JABEEO010000459.1:0-171864 GCA_013364945.1 Fusarium tupiense | reverse complement strand
CTCCAAAGCCCCCTCATCTTCAGCCGACGCCTCCCCCGCCTCCGACGCCGCCCAAAGAGCTGCATGCCAACTCCCCCTCCGCTTCACCAACTTTGCCCTCTACTCCGACACAGGCTGCCAGAATGTAATCTACGACCCCTTCATGCTTACCTGGGATCCGTGCAAGAGTTACCAGTGGACGAATGCGCTGGCAAATGGTGTTATCTTCCAGAGCATGAGATGGACGGGAGGGAGTAATGCGCAGGACTTTTATGCTTGTCAGCAGGGGTTTTCTTGTGGTGAGAATGTTGCGAGGATCGTGCAGCAGAGCAATGTTTGTTCGTCTGGTGGAGGACTACACTTTGACAAGCTTGCTGTTAACCCTTAGATGGGAGCTATGTGTATGGCTGGGCGGTGATATGAAGCTGTATCTTATCTTAGTGACGGGTATCCTCGTGAGCTTGACCGCAAATGGAGGAGGAAATAGTTCTTATTATGATGAGCCAATCTGATGCTTTGTGCTTGGCCCACTCTCGCAAATACTTGCCTACTTGAATTTGCCGACCAATCATCTTGACTCTTGATCCCCTCGATTTTGCTTTGTCATTCATTCGGACGAGTGTCGGACGAACGTCGGTGAGAACACTGAGTTGATGTCATATTATAGCGGATTGATTAACAAAATGACAAATTGTTCCGAACGGTCCAATCGTATTCGTACATTCTTCCGAGTGTATTACTACCAAAGCCGTCCGCGGAGTAGTCGAGATATCTAAGTAATTGCTTTATGAGGCTTACCTGCTCTATTCTTGCTCTTTTAGCTTCATCAATCTTATACCTGATTTCTGGAGACCTGTGCAGTCCCTACAGAATGTCTCATAACTTGGAACCCAACGTCGCTGCTGTCATCCTCGTTAAACAGGGTCAACTGACCATCCAACAGCGTCCTGTCCCAACCCCCAGGGAAGGTGAACTACTGGTACGCAATGCCGCTGTTGCTGCGAACCCCTCAGACTGGAAAATACGAGCCCTAGGTCTCTCCAATAACTTTCCCGCTGTGCTTGGCAGTGATCTCAGCGGTGCCGTTGTATCCGTTGGTTCTGGTGTAACACGCTTCAAGCCCGGCGACCGCGTCATTGGGTTTGCCCTAGGTGTTATCAGCGAAAACACCAACAAGGCAGCCTTTCAGACTTATACTCTGCTCGACGAAGTGGCGACGACTCACTTACCTCACAACATCAGCTTTGAAGAGGGCTCTGTACTTCCCGTTGGCGTGCTCACTGCGGCTATAGCACTGTTTGACGGTCTCGGGCTGCCGATGCATGAGAGCAATGCTGAGGAGGGTGGAGCTATCCTGGTGTGGAGTGGTGCTTCGGCTGTTGGTGTCTCCTCAGTGCAGATAGCACATGCTCTGGGATGGACTGTCTACGCGACTGCAAGTCCAAAGCACCACGAGTGGCTCAAGACCTTGGGAGCGACAGATGCATGGGACAATCGTGACCCTCGAGTCGCGCAGAAGATAGCTGCAGCCTTGAAAGCTTCCGGGACAAAGATCCGCGGCGTTATCGACGCCAGAGCAGAGGGCAGCTCCTTCGATTCGGTCGCGGAGATACTGACCGCCGTTGATCTAACATCAGGATGCAAGGCCACTGCCCTATTTCCGTGGCCGGAAGAGACATCGCTGCCAGTAGGGATTGAAGGACATCACACCAACTGCGTGGGGTTCACTGCCAATTATCCAGATATCGCAAGCTGGGTTTTCGGCGGCTGGTTGTCCAAGGCTCTCGACGATGGGAGGATTAAGCCTGCGCCAAGGGCTCATGTTATTGGGGGTGGATTGGAAGCGACACAGGAGATGCTAAATCTTCTTAGAGCGGGCGCAAGTGGTGAAAAGTTTGTCTTAAAGGTTTAGATAATCCGCTGTCATAGCAGCGAAAGCATTCGACAACAGAGTAGCGTATCTATCTATCTATTGTCAAGAAAAAGACCTATCATGACTTTTCATTCTTATCCTAAGAATATGCTACACTGGTACACAATACCGTCATTGCTGCCAACCCTTCGGACTAGAAAATCCACAGAGCTTTACAGGAGGATTTGGCCGCCGTGAATGACAAATAGCGTTGGTGAATAACCACCCAGTCCGGCTTACAATTGATCAATTGATTTTATAATTGAATAGTAGGGTAATTAGAACCAATTTGAGAAACATATACCAAGTTCTGTCTGCTGATTTAAGCTCTCAGCCACAAGTCCCAAATGCAAATAACACATTAGAGAAAGACATACAATTTAGTCTGCAGCTCTTCTCCAAAAATCACTATCGTTGTCAATATCGTAATCGTCGTCATTATAGCTGTTGTTGTCGTCGTCATAGCCATAGCCATAATCGTCAGAGTCAATATCACTGAACCTTCTGTCCCAGTACTCCTCTTCCTCAAAGGGGTTTTCGTTTAGTACCCATCCATAGCTCTTCATCTTCCTTCTGAGACTGTCACTCGGCCCATCATCATAAACCTCAAGAATAATCTCTGATAAAGAAGGAATAGCTCGAAAGTGAGTGTTAACGAGATACAGCGCCTCAGTGACCACGCTGTCGTGGTCTAGATTATCGAGCCCAACTTCCATGCTCCTTGTGCTATGTAAGGATGTCCTAAGCGTGCTCAAGCTAGTGCACCTGCTCAGTATAGTTCCGAGGATACTAACACTTTCCTCATCAATAGTGACATCACCAGGGTCTAAATGGCGGAATTCTGGGAAGTCGATAATGATATGTCGAATAGAGCTTGCGTTACGGGTACCGATTTGCCGGAGGAAGGAAGCTATTGTCTCAGGATCGCGTCCAGCAAAATCGAAGCGATTCTGGCTGTAGAATAACAGGCTAGCTTCGCGGTGGACTGTCTTGCTGACGCGAAAAAGTCCCGTTAGGACCTGTAAGCCACATCTGAGCCAAGGATCGATAGGCCCGGATTGCAGTAATATGATTTCGTATATAGCGTTTCGAAGTTCGCCGGAGAGACAGAGGAAGCTCACGGTGCTGCTGGTAGTCATGGGCTGCCGATCGTTAGCTTTATAACTCAGAATACCTTTGATAAGCATATGTTACAGACATTGAAGGTAGTTGGGGGGAAAGAATCAGACATGTTCACAAATACGGTCACATAGATGCTGGCTGTTGTTATCTAATAGATTGCTTGGTTAGGAGATGGATAAATCCTGATATTTGTCTATGCGTGGGAGATAACCCCGCACTGAGAGTGGCAAAATCACGGGTTCGTGTAGCTACAGCATTGGCTCCTGCTTATCTCGACCCCTCTCTTTGCTCGTGGCACCAGTCAGATCATCCTATGTGTCTCGTGTCTTGTTACCACGCGTTGGTTGGCCCTCATTCCAAGACGAAGTTAATAGCTTCCGAGGTTTACATAACGTAATTCGGGGATAACTACAGCGGTCTACATAGGCACAGCCCATCATTCACTCTCCATAAAGGGTAAAATTATATAGCTATTTCCCTTCAAGTTAATGTGTAATAGTTGGCCCAGAGAAACGGCAACTAGCTGGAATTAACTCGTCAGAAGCTTATCCTGAAGGTTTAAATCATCAACTGCCACAGCAGGGGGGGCCTTTAATGAAGGAGTTGTGTCATGTATTCTTACTTGTTACTAACGAACTTCGTTAAATCGCCACGTCCAACACAGCAGAGACGCCTCTATCCAAACTCTCAACCGCCCCAACCAACGCACTCTGAAACTCGTCAACATCAGCAACCCTCGCACCAAAAATGACCCCATTGCTCGCAGCCTTGGCAATACCCGCATAATCCGGACTCGGCGCAAACGAGATATTCAACTCCTCATTCGTCGCCCTCGAAGCAGGTCCATCAGGATGAACCAACAACATCGATCTCTTGGGCGCATTCCAGCCCAGGTTATTCAGCACAATGGTAAGAACGGGAATGCCGTAGCGCGCAGAGATCCAGTATACACTTGAAGGTACGGAGAACATGTATGATCCGTCACCTACGATTTGCACAACGTAGCGTTTGCGCTTACCGGCGTCTGCTGCGTCGGCGGCGAGTTTTATACCGAGTGCACCGCCTCCGCTCCAGCCGAGACCGCCGCCGCCGCAGTGGATCCATTGGCCGGGGATGGTAGCGCGGATTTGATCTGAGACGGCGATCATGTTTGTGATGGCCTCGACGGCCCAGATCGTGTCTTTGGGTAACTTGGCGCGTAGGGTTGAGCACACGTAATCCGTTGTAAGCTTGCCTGAGTCGAGAGGCTTGGCCTTTGCATCAAGAGCTTGAATACGCTCTGTGTAAGACTTTTGCAGAGCTTGCTCCCGACGCTCAAAGTCAGAAGTGGCAAGCTTCTCGGACAGCGATGCCCGGAGATAACCTGTGATCTGTCGCAGTGACGTCTCGGCATCAACACGATATCGCTGCTCAGCATCAATGTAAAACACCAACATGCTCTCCTTTAGCGGATCAACATCAAGGTGAAAGATCCTGGCGTCTTTCTTTGGCTTGCAAAGCTTGTTGATCCACGGGACATCACAGTCCAAAATCAGAAAAACATCGGCGTTCTGAATCGCCGAGTCAACGCCGTACTTCATACCCAGCCACCCAGGATGATCAGCAGGGAAGCACATGTCCGAGCATCCCGTATCCAGAACTCTCAGGCCCTTGATAGTATTCGCCAGCGCGACAAGAGGCTCAACAGCTGCATGGTTTCGACCTGTAAAACCGACAATGACCAATGGGTCAGAGGCGTTGACCAAAGCCTCTGCGATTTCTTGCACGGCTTCTTGGGGGAGTGCTGCGGGTGCAACGGGCTTCCAGAAGGCGGAGTTGATGGTGTATGGCTCAATGGTTTCTTCCATGACTTCGCGGGCGCCCATGAGATAAGAGGGACCCTGAGGGTGACTTGTTGCGAGTTGGAGGGCGCGACGGACCATTTGCTTGACGTTTTTGCCGGTTTTGATCTCACCGACGTATCGACAGTATTGAGAGACAATCTGCTTCTGATCCGGCACATCTTGAATCCAGTGGCTATAATCGTTAGTCAAGGGTTGCTCACCGGGAAGAGTGGACTTACATAAACTCAGTCCTCGAACCGAGAAGTTCTCCTTCAATAGAATAAGGCGAAAGACCAGCAAAGATCAAAACCGGCGCCCTTCCCATCGCAGCATTGTGAATAGCAGCCGCGAGAGCAGATGTCCCGACGTCAACATGCACAATGACACATTGCGCCTCGCCACTCAACCTCGCATATCCATCTGCCATGGACAGCGCGACCATTTCATTCGGACACGTGATGATTCTGGGAAATTTGTCTTTCATTTCCCGCTGGCCTCTGACCATGGCCTCAAGAATACTAGGGTGGTCAGACCCGAGATTGACGAAGCAGTTCTTGACGCCTGCTTCGACGAGGGCCTCGAAGAAGGCGAAAGATGTTGTGTACCTGTGCTGCGTTAGGGTCGCGTAGGATCATTTTGGCAACTTACGTACATGCTGGGCTTTGCTGATGCAGGATCCGTACGATCTGATTCTGTGGTTTGAGCTTCTAATTTCATATTGATACAGATATAGAGTGAATTATGGTAAAATGGGTCAACTTCATGAGGTCGTTCTTTATCTTTGATGTTACAATGCGGGATCCATCCGAAGAGGAGTTCTCCATTCACGGTTGGTTCCCGAGCGGGGGATCGGCTCTGGCAACTGACTTCGGCAGTGGAGGCGTGATCCCCACTTCCGGCATCACAACAAACCCCGAATCATGATCATGAGAGCGAACCAGGAGATGAACTTTTAGTTACATGCAAACATTTTTACAGGATTAATCATTTTACAATGGTGTTATAGGACTTTGGTTTACCCGTCACTGTATTTATTTCTCACTACGCTTCCTCGGCTACTCCCTAAGTGACTACTGAGTCAAGTTTATGATTCCGAAATTTCCGAATGATTCAGCACGGCATTCATCTGGGGCCAACCCGAGTTTCCGGTTTGTGCCCGAGCTCTTGAAGCCAAGAATTGTTTGTGTTGCATTGCATCCTTCAACGGGCTAGACGAGAAAGGACAAGGATTTTCGTAACCGATGCACGCTTGTGCCAGTTACAGTTCTTGCTGCGAGATACACATCACTAGCTAGCTAGGATATTACACGTCAAAGCATAAATGAACATGATGTATGGATATCCCGCCTCCAAGCAGACAACGGGAATTCCTAGTCGTGGGTCTGGCCACATGGGCATTCGTCTAGCCGTTTACCTTCCCGGTTAACCTTAACAGTGACTACCATTCCCTTATCCCAACCATGGTCCATGGACGCGTTCAGGAGTGACCCGGGCTATTGCAACACGTTGTATTATATAGTATTTGGAATACCTGCTAAGATAGGCTATACCTTATCATTCTTCCTCGGATCTGCTGCATGACGCTATTACCACGCAACCATTTCATGATCCTACCATGTCGTCTACGACCTTGCTACCCCGGAATTCCTCTCCCATCACACGGCAACATCCCAGCCCCCCCGCCTCCACACCCCGCACTTGGCTATCCCTCTTCAGTTTGTCGATCCAGATCCTTTCGTCCAATGCTAGAGACTCAAGGGTAACCGTTGCTGAGTCGAGAAGTAGGCCGCTCATTTCCATAAGTAGGAGACATACACCACCCTATCCCTCGTCATCCTACAGCTCAACACCATTGATCATCACTCTTCTCTTCCATCATGGCTGACCTCAACGAGAAAGCTACTTTCGACCATGCCTCGCTTAAGGGTGCTGAGTCTACTGTTGAGCAGACACCTGAGGAGTCCGAGGCTACCAAGAAGCTCTTACGGAAGTGTGACCTTCGTTTAATTCCCCCTCTGATGGTGATCTTTTTTCTTTCCTTTATGGATAGAACCAACATCGGTATGTTCCAATCACGCGACAGACTGTCTTGGAGAGGGTGAAGCTGATAGGATGGTCTTGGAATCTAGGCAACGCAAAGATCCAAGGAATGACGGAGGATCTCAAGATGACTGGTAGCGATTACAACATGGCGCTCTTCGTCTTCTTCATTCCCGTACGTCGAGCGTTCCGATACAATTATACCTAAATCACTGACTGGAGCTATGCAGTACATCATCTTTGAAGTCCCATCCAACATCATGATCAAGAGGATATCGCCATCTCTTTGGCTTGCGGGAATTACCGTTCTCTGGGGTATGCTTGCCACCCAGTATTGCCTCCGGCGAACGTGCCACTGACTTACCCAGGTGTCTCTACTGTCGGCATGGGCCTTGTCAACAATGTCCAAGGTCTCATCGCGTGTCGAGTGTTGCTGGGCTTCTTTGAGGCCGGCATTGTCCCAGGCTGCATCTACCTTATCAGCATGTACTACAGACGCTACGAAGTCCAATGGCGCATGTCTCTCTTCTTCAGCGCTGCTATCCTTGCAGGCGCCTTTTCTGGCCTTTTGGCGTTCGCTATTGCGAAGATGCATGATGTCGGCGGTCTTGAAGCATGGCGCTGGTATGTCTCTCGCCCTCTACCGCTATCACTTGCTAATGATCTATAGGATCTTTATCCTCGAGGGTATTCTCACGGTGGTTGTAGGTGTCATTGCTAAATGGTGGATCCCCGACTGGCCAGAGACAGCTTCGTTCCTCAACGAAGAAGAACGATCTAGACTTGTCGCTCGACTGGCTGATGACTCGGGTGACGCGAAGATGAACCATCTTAACAAGGCAGCCTGGAAGAGAATCTTGACCGACTAGAAGATTTACCTCGGCACCCTAGCATACTTTGGTATCGTCAACAACGGATATGCTGGCTCGGTAAGATAGCAGCCCGCGCCGATAAAAACAGCTGTACTGACTCTTGTAGTTCTTCATCCCGACTATCCTCCGAGAGATGGGCTACGCCGCCGAGCGCGCACAGGTCCTTACTATCCCAGTATACATCGTCGCAACTATAGGCTGTCTCTCAGCCGCATACCTCGCCGACCGTATGCGTCATCGCTACGGCTTCACCATGTTCGGCGTCGTAATGACAAGCATCGGCTACATCCTCCTTCTCCTCCAACACCAAGTCCCCACTGCAGCACGATACTTTGCCCTCTTCCTCCTCGTCACAGGTGGCTATATCACACAGCCCGTCGTTCTTGGATGGTTATCCAACACCATGGGCGGACACTACAAACGCTCCATTGCTTCGGCTGCACAGGTTGGTTTTGGCAATCTTGGCGGTATCGTCGCTTCGAATGTGTATCTTACGCGTGAGGCGCCTGAGTACTGGACTGGCCTTGGGGTTAGTCTTGGTATGGTATGGATTTGCGGTATTTCTTGTACGGCGTTCTATTTCCTTGCGATAAGGGAGAATAAAAAGAGGGATCGTGGGGAGAGAGATCATAGACTTCAGGGTGCAGATGCTGATAATTTGGGCGATGACCATCCTCACTGGAGATATGCCACTTAGCTAAAGAGGTTGTAGGAAACTATACATTGATACATCTGACAGCATCACACCAGCCGAGATCAAGACCCCTTCTGAACATTGCAAATCATTTATTTGTATATATCTACCAAGCATTGGTTGTTTCTGGTTGGCTGCTGATGGTTGCACTGCCCCACTCCCTGTTTGGAGTGCTTCAGGCGTCGTAATCCCCCTCTCTAGGCTAAACCTCAGGATATTAGCCGGGCAAGGATTGAACGCTTTCCAATTCAGACCTACCTTTATCTTCCTACACCGTGCACTTAGTTGCGTTACCTCCATCATAATGAACTCGCCCGATCAAATACTGGATCATCTTAGCATTCTCAGTCGCCTCCCGCTCGAGCTTCTGAATCAAGTCATCTATACTTTGCCTAACGCCGACATCAAGAATCTCCGCCTGACATGCTCATGTCTCGGAAACGCATCTCTTCCCCGCTTCAACCGTGTGTTCATATCGACTAACCCGCGCGACATTGAGGTCTTCACCTTGATTGCGAACCATGATCGTTTTCGGTTCAAAGTCACCGAGATCATCTACGATGATTCGCGCTTTGGTCACCCTTGGAGCACACAGTTTCAAGAGCTGAATAGAGACCCTAACGATCCCACAAGAGTGCCGTACTGGTTTAAAAGGTTTCGCTATGCCATTGACACTAGGGAAGAGGAGTTCCAGTCTATGCCTCATGTCAAGGAAGCTTCCAAGACTCGGTGCACCCTGGATGAGTCATATCAGGTATATCACAAGCTTAAGGCACAGCAAGATGAAGTACTTGCTTGCGGCCGGGACGCTGACGCTCTGAGACACGGTCTTTCACGCTTTCCAAACCTCAAAAGAGTTACTCTGAGTCCTGCTGCTCACGGGATTCTGGGAAGACCTCTGTATCCAACGCCTACGATCAGATCTTTGCCAGAGGGCCTGATATACCCTGTGGAACAAGGCTGGCCAAGGAATAGACTGGAGGAACACCCCCTTACGCCTTGGGATGAAACATCAAAACGAAAATGGCGTGGATTCTGTATCGTCACGAAAGAGGTCGCCCAACATATCCGTGATAACCCAATGTTTCAACTCTCCGAGTTTGTTACGGAAAGCCGGCTGCTTTGGACAGCAACCAGCTGTCGTATTTTTGACAGTGCAGCCAGTGAGGAGTATCGAGATCTCGTGACTATTCTGAGTCACCCTCAACTGAGACGCTTGGAGTTATCATTTGCTTGCGGTGAAGCATGCAAGAAAAACTGGCCTTCTTTCCGTTCCGGACTCCTCTTCGAGGCTCTGAGCAAAGCAAACAACTTGCAAGATCTTCGCTTTGATACTGGCATTCCTCTTGCAACCAGGACATGGCATAACTTTGAGGGGTACGAACAGAACGGCATGCCGCTACATAGCATATTCCCCGTCAAGGACTGGTCCTGTCTACGCCGTTTTTCCCTTTCTCGATCTTTTGTCAAACAGAGAGATGTTATTGGTTTCATTTCTACACTCCCATCGTCACTTAAGTCGCTTGAGTTGAGCTTCCTTAACTTCTTTACTGGCGAGGGAACTTATAGGGATTTATTACAGGACATGCGCTGTAATCTGGGTTGGAGAGACAGGCCGTTGAGCAATCAGCCAAAGCTTATTATACTAGTTGTTGAGAATGAATTCAAGATGGATGGCGTTGCTCTAGATGTGAGCTGTGCAGCAATGGACTATATGTATTACCATGGAGAAAATCCATTTGTAGAGAAGCAGATCATGGAAGTCTTGGAGGGTAAAGGGACGCCAGTAAACCTTCTTCACCAGTCGAGTAACTACAGCTCATAGTTGTCACATAATGCATTAGCCTCTCTATCTTCCATTGTACTGGCTAAACTAGATTCACAAACCCCCCAAAGTTCTGTAATCTTCCAATTTGTATTGCGCCCTATTCCAGTGCATGCCGTGTCGCAGTAGTTGGTTGTAACGGATGCCCGCCTTGCAAAGATATAGATGAGCACTTTACAAGACAAGCCTTAAGTAGCCGAATGCATTTTAAGACCAATTATGGCCGTGTGGCTATTGATATTATTATCCTTATAGCTTGACATAGTAAGTATCTACAAAACCAAAATCGAAAGTGATGTTATCACGTACCTCAGAATGGCAACTGACCCAGTGTCAAATTGAATACTGATAGGCGAATCAACTGGAAGGTTTGCCCAGACTTTCCAAAGACATCGAAGGAAAGTCCCGTGTCCAAGCTTTTTCTTTATATCAGCATGTTAATTAATAGATAACCAGGGATAGTATCTAGGAGACTCCTCAAGACTCGAATGTTGTCTTCAGGTAGTAAGAACGTACGATCATGACATTTCCGCAACTTTCATCATCGAAGTAGTCTTTTTGAATGTCTCTGATAGAAGAAATCACATCCTTGGCACGCCGTTCTATGTCGTAAACTGATCTGGAAAAGCAAAGCCGGAGTTAGCGGTGCCTCAATAGAAGGAGATGTACCCATCCATACTCTCCGCCCTCACATCCACCGGTCCATATTGACCACTTTGACGATCGATCGAGTCCCTTCTCTGCTCTCAAATCTCTTATTTCTTCAGTCGTCATTCCTTCGTAATCTCCATGGTCCCATTCTCTCAAATCCTCTGTAAATGTAGCTTTTTGCCTCAATTCTGGGTACTTTTCGGTGACGAGCTCAAAGGTCTCTCTGGCTCGGATTCTGGGGCTCACAAAGATGTGCACAAGGCGTGATGGATCGATCATTCTATTGGGACCGACAAAGTTGTGCCCAAGAGCAGTTGCCTCCTTCTTCCCACTGTCTGTGAGCTCTATATCTGTTTTACCTGTATACTTTCCGACCTTTGACCATTCTGTCTGTCCTGTTCTCAAGACAGACTCAATCATTAGCGACGAGGAGCGATGATGTTAATGGCTTTAAAATTCAACTTACCGTGTCTTATGAGAAATACTGAGGGCGCCATGGCCTTTGATTGTAGTAGATAACCAGTATCACAATATATACATGAATATAAGGATGAATGATTGATGAGGGGTTGAGAGTGACCTGTAGGCGGTATCAGGTGGCAAAACCACCAACTGGCTGCGCAGTCAGTTGGGCCACGGCTGGGAACTGGGCAGTACCCCACGGTCCTGAACGGATGAACGAAACGGGATCCTGCCTTTTACGGATCACAGAGGCTCGTTCCTTTTCTCGGCGTTGCGCCTTAAATGGAGACCTGCAACTGATGAGTCCCGATATGATCCCATACTGGCTGAGGAATTCAGAGTCAGAAAGCAACCGCTACCTGTATTTTGAGTCTGGTGCGACTATACAAGGCATGTTCAACCTTATCGTTCCCAGGTGCGTTCTAAAATTCGCAAAGCGACTTTTATACAAGAACAGTTTTTAGAATTTGAAATATAATAACAAACAAAGGTTTGCAACTGAGAATCAATGGTATAACTATTTACCCGCTAAATAAGCCATATAAGCAGTGAATAGTGTTGCTATTAGCTGCCTGCAGTAATCTAGGGTGCACCGCCCAAGGAGTGTGATGATTCGGTAGATAACCAAGGAAATTAACAAAGGAAACAATAAGATCCATGAGAACATGTGAGACACATGCGGGGCCAGAAAGCCAACCCTAATGACAGATGCAGCGGCGACGACTGAAAAGCGAGCGGCGTCCATGCCCATGCACAGAACAGTTGTCGTCAAAAGACCTTGCAGTGGTTGGAGGCTGAGAGGCAATCTTGGTGTTGAGCTGCTCGATCTTAACAGTCATGGCGTTCATCTTGTCAAGGAGCTCGCCGTGGTTGTCTCCATCGGATATCTTTCTGCCATGTCCACTGTAGTTTGAACTAAGAACTGTTAGTTTGTTTGTCTTTCAACTTGAATGCAATACATACCCAGCGGTCGCGTAGGAAGCGGTACTGCCCTTCCAACTCGAAGGGCTGGAGTGGGGAGACTCATCAATCTCATCTTCGTCAATGTTCTGATTGAAAGAACATCGTCGTGAAGAGCAGTCATACCACGCACTTGGTACAGGTCCATTGCCCTCGTTTCGTCGGCTGTGATGACCACATCGACAGCGGGGGTTATTGGAGGAAATGCCCAGCATGTCATCCCAGGTGATAAACCTACGTTTGTGGTCTGCTTGACAGTAGTAGTAGGGGCGACCAGCCGTGGTGCTGTGCTTTGCAGCATCAACTCTGCTGCGTTTAGGCGTATTGGGGCAAAGAGGGCAGTTTGGGGGCTGGATGAGAGGGAATTGGGGGGACGAGGTGTGTTGGGAAGGGTAGTAGGCTTCCATTGTAGGACGGATGGTGTTCAAATGGTTGGGTGATGGTAATCTGGAGTTGAGAGTTGCTTGTGATTGATAGCTAGAATGGTGTGATGGCGCCTTTATATCCTTTTTGCAAATGCTTCTCGACGCGCATTGCTGCATGTACTAGCACGTAGGCATCGACCGCAATGGTATCCTTGATCATCGGAGCCCATTCGTGGTCACCTTGGCAGGCCGTGAGGCTGATTTTAACCATCATATCATTAGGAAGGGCACGAGGCACACATGTTGCAATTGGCAGTTGTGCGTGTCTAAGTCCCTGCCATGTGCGCCACTGAATCTTAAGTTTTAAGAATATTTTCAAAAATCAAGTATCATTGACTTGTTTCCCGAATGCCAATATATTTTTTTCTCCTTCTTCCTGCCTCATGTAGCTTCAGCTTCTCAAATGTCAAGTCTACATTTCCAGTCTCGTCTTCAACTCCCTACTCCTGTCTTCCCGTCCTCGCGCAACCACGCCAAGCGTCTCAGGTTTACCGAAGACAGTCACGCCGCGTTATCAATCTTCAAGCCTTGAAAGAAACACCCAATTCTGATTCGAAGGTCATCGCCTCAACTGAAGAAAGGATCCAACTGCAGCAATCAGCATCTACTTCATCCACTAGGAAGTTCGTCATAACCGCCAAGCGAAACTCAACTGACCTGTTTTCGTTTCCAATTCCGAATCATCATTCTCAGCTTTAGGTGCGGCTGAATATTCTCTTGCATCTGTGTTACTGTTTTGGCTCGGGCGGCAAATGGTTGGCTCTGAGGTGCTGGTCAAAGTTCAGCTGATGAAGTTGACCAATTGACAGCATCTTCATGACTCTGTTGGCCGCGACCGTTGAGTTGGGCGTTTATGATCAGCAATAAGCTTAAAATACACGACAGATGGCATTTTCTTGATCAAGGTTGATGCTTCCCATTGGGCGCCAAGTATGTGGCTTCAACCTGCATATGCGACCTGAAATTGGATACGACATCCACGGCTTCTTTACCTTGAATGCCAGGCCGGTAATCTGGACTGTATCACCACTGGGTGCTCCCTCTTGCGATATTCAACCTTTTTATCATTCGTCTCCTCCTTTCACCTCGCTTATGTCTTCGTACTACGTCATTAGGGCTGGCTTTCACGAAAAGGCCCAGCTAACTCAGCCAGAAGTATCACAAGCTACCTTGACTACCACAATCAATGCAGTGCAATCCAGTCTAATGTCTTAATAGTTGACGCTGTTCGACGATAACTACAGCACTTCTTTCCCCAGTGGCTGCTACAGAGCTGACCAAGGGACCTCGGGTAGCGGTCGGAGACTTATGCCATAGTGGTGCATCCCCGTCCCGTTGAATATTCCGACCATCCGAGATTTATCAACAGCATTAGGGTCAGTTGGACGCAGAAAGGAATGCTTTGAGCCGCGACAAGTGGTCTTGTAAAATAGCGCAACACCAGCGCATAGACCCATGTGATAAGAGCTCTTTAGCATCGACAAAAGTTCATGAGTTATACCCAGTTGTAATAAATGGGTTGTTGCATATCATTGCCGTGTTTGTAGCGGACAATTATTGCGAAGCAGTTGCACGGCATCTTTATGCCGAACTTAGCGCCGATCGCGACTGATAACAGAATAGCATGGATATTCATGCATGGAACTCTCGTGTCAAGATCAGAGATCATCAGGGTCTGCTAATCTCCAAAACCTAAGTTAAATGCCTAATTATTCTCTTTATAACTCCAGATGATATTTGTATGTGTTGATGTTCTAGATATAACGTAAATATTTTCTACGTAGTAGTCATCGGAGATTGAACCCCTGTCATTCTATACGGCACATCACGCCAAGTCCCGCAGACCAGCTGTTAGAGATGCCGCTTCATATCCGGCCTCGGCGCACTTACCAAATCAAGCTTGATTGCAATCAGGCCCTAGACTCAACTCCTCTCCAATCATCTCACACGAAGCCGCGGATATGCCCACATTCGGAAGCCAGGCTGCATCAGTGATAGCGGTATTGTAAAAGGTCCCTTTCAGATAGGCAAGTGGTATAAAGTCCGATAGACATGACTGCCGGGGCTAATGGTGAAATGTCCAGAAAAGGGAGGAGGTTTGGTTCAAGTGCAGGTATAGAAATGTGATAGAATATTCCGCACTCACGATACACATTAGTATTGCAGCTGATTATACGGAAGTACGGCATCGAGGATATCTGAAGTTACGGACCTACGCTTTGAGGAATAGTCTCTTTGGATTTATGGAAAGATAGTAGAGCATATAGGAAATACTATAGATGAGAAATCTATATAAGTCTAGGAAAATGCCAAGAGAAAAGAAATATCCAGAAGCATTAGAAACAATCAAGCTCATCTCATCTCTTCAAGTCCAACACTTCCAACTCAACCTTCATCATGAAGTTCACTCTCTTCCTCGCTGCCGCCAGCCTTGCCCTCGCTGCTCCTGGCACCAAGCTCACTCCTCGTGACACTTCCCCCGTTGTTCCTCGCTCTGCCCGCCGAGCCAAGTACAGCTCTCACCCCAACCAGCGCCTCACTTCTCTCTCTGAGGTTCGCACCAAGAACGACCAGTACTCTGGTAACTGGGCTGGTGCCGTCCAAATTGGCAGCGGATACAACAAAGTCCAGGGTACCATCACTGTCCCTGAGGTCAGCGGTGCCGACGGCGCTGCTGCTTCTGCCTGGGTTGGTATCGACGGCGATACCTGCCAGACTGCCATTCTCCAGACTGGTATCTCCTTCTATGCCGATGGATCTTTCGATGCTTGGTATGAGTGGATTCCCGACTATGCCTACAGCTTCAGCAACTTCGACGTCTCTGTCGGCGACCAGATCCGCATGACCGTTGATGCTTCCTCCAAGACCAAGGGTGTCGCTACCCTTGAGAACTTGACCACCAACCAGAAGGTCACTCACAGTTTCACCAACACTCCCTCTACTCTCTGTGAGACCAACGCTGAGTGGATTGTTGAGGCTTTCCAGGAGGGTGGCAGCCAGGTTGACCTTGCCGACTTTGGCACTGTCACTTTCACCAACGCTGTTGTTTCTGGAACCAAGGGTACTTCTGGTCCTTCTGGTGCTCAGATAATTGATATCTCTCCTGATCAGGGCCAGACTGTCCAGGCTGTTGGTTCCATCACCAGCAACTCTGTTACTGTCAAGTATGTTGGAAACTAGAGAGCTTGGAAAGTCTCTATCTTGATTGTTGACTGGAAATGACGTGAATCAGTTGCATGAGACAGAGTTTGGAGAGTTTGGTACATATTATGGAAGTGTTGAAGATGGAGGTTGGATCGAGTTGGTCAAGTTGGTACTTCAAAGTATATATAAATTGAACATTGTACATGTCTAAATATGAACTGACCCCTCCCCTATATGCTGAAGTTAAATTACACGCATAAGTGCGACAATAGCTAGAGTTATCTAAACTACTAGCTATAGTGTGTATCTCTATTAATATCAAAGCCATGGGAATAAACCGAAGCTAGGTTATATACAGTATGAAGAAGAAAGCAGTATGTTAAATGTCTAATGTAAGCTGTACTTAGAGTGTATATGCCAATTCTCAGTGTGTCCCTCACGGAGACTAAATACTCTGCTCTAGAAACCTGCGATGGGTATGTCACATCGGCTATACTTAACTGTCCAAGCGTCTGTACCGGCTCAGAGATGTATGTCAAGCTTCTTGTGATCTCATCCTGATTGACGCAAGCACTGCCTACAAGTGCATTGTTGGCAACGCTAAGCTCATTTGTTTCATAATGTGCTACTATATGTTAGTTTATGTTATCACAAGAAAGAACCAAAACATACCTTGCAGAGAAGGCTCATACTGGCCATCACTGCTGCTTGGGAACCATGCAAGAATAGCCTTAGCAACAGACGCAGCCGTAGCAGCAGCAAAGTTCTGCCAGGTCTTATTCTTGTGGCTATCTGCATAGTCACAGATTCCCTTAACAACAATACAGGGAACCTCTTCCCCTATCCCGGCGCCTTCCATCTCAAATGCAATAATGTTATGTCTAGCGGCGATTAGATCACGGTCTAAGCCACTTTTCATCACAGTATTGCCTGATCCTAGCCGACCGATAAAGATTTCGGGAGCGTAGTCTGCACCTTCGAGGAGATCCTTTATATGCTCTCTTGGGATCAACCTTTCCGGCTCGCATCCAAGCTCAGCACATGAAGATTTGAAAGCGGACATGCAAAAGAAGTCGGGGTCTTCAGAACACCTAGGACATGAGTCTCTGTGTTTGTGCGAATATTCGGGCGGGTATATAGTGTCGTTCTTTGCCCCGGGATAATGATATTCGGCTCGACGCATCTGATCCTTTGCCTCTTGTTGTAATTCCTTCAGATGGAATGCAGCGGCCCTTTTCAGTCGCTTCTCCATGAATTCTGTATCCAGTACTGCCAATAATGGTTGTATATCTGGGTTAGGTCTCCCAGTACCATCGTCGAATATGTTATCATATCCAACAATCTGCTTGCTCACTATTACGTCTCCGAGGAATGCATCCTTGTCACCTATGCGTGGCAAGCCACCGCAGACACCAACGAGGAGAACCAGTTGTAGACCAGTGTAGCTTGCTTCCAGGTTGACGGATGCGGCAGCCGCGCTTCTTGTGCCCATACCGGACAGGATTGCCATGACGACATTATGTTTCCCGATGCGTCCAGTGATGTAGAAATTCGTATCCGAATCCACTCGGCCGTATAGATCACCCATCTCGTCCCAAAATTCGTCGAATAGTAATGACATTGCATCTGCCTCACGAGACAGAGCGCACATAATTGCTACTCTGAACTCAGCGCGGCTCTTGGGGGGTTGTGCTGAAGCCATGTCGCGTGATGATATGATGTGACTTGACTTGACTGCTGCAAAAAAACACCTCACATGGATCTTATGAGGGGTTGGCTGCAGCATGATCTTGGTTCATCACGTGTACTGCTGAAGTATCCATCTGCTTGCGTCTCTATTATTGGCCCTGGAGGGAGTTTCCTTTGCGCCGTGACATGAGTTGCTAGGCTAAAAATAGAGTTGACCCATGGCGAACGCAGGGACAAGACTGACATGACTGGAGAACCTAAGCGCCATCCCATATGCACGGCCCGTCCCGCAGCTCTCAGCGTTTATTAATGCCCAATGTCATATCTGCTTGCGACAGAAGGCGCGCGGTTAAAACATTGTAGCGAAGAAGAGGGCATTGATGAAAGTAAATGTAACAATCCTGATATAATTCTTTTGAGATAAAGTAAACAGGATTTAGCTGATAGGCGCAATCACATCAAGACAGCGTGTTGCGTGGCTTGATGTGTATCAGTAGCTCTTGGGAGATATGGATTGGAGCTGACTCATGGGAAGCAATTTGAGAAACATAAAAAAGCAATAGCGAACAGTCAATCAATATCATTTAGAACATCCAGCGGTCGCTTTTGAAAGATTTAAGCAAACTTCTTCTTATCATAACCAATTTATCATGAAAGATACCCTACAGCTAACGAGCCAATCACAGTGGGTACTGATCTGGGGCTCCACTAACCATTCAGTCTACCTACGACAAATCGGCTCTTTGTGCCTCAACCAACGGCAATTAGCCTTTAAGCATACATCTTGGTATTGTGATAGCCGGGTTACTTGCCTGTACTCCGGGATAGCTTGTGGAAAGGGTCAAATTCTTAGATAATAAGTGGTTATTAAGATTATAGGAACTCAGTGATAAATACTAGCCTATATTGAATCACTTTGTTGCCATGGGTTTCAAGTTGGCTGGTAGATAAACAGGAACCGAGGCTAATTACTTACTACTTGCAGCCTTCAATTAGTAGTCCAAAGAATGCACCTTCCCATG
Source organism: Fusarium tupiense (assembly GCA_013364945.1). Classification (NCBI taxonomy): domain Eukaryota; kingdom Fungi; phylum Ascomycota; class Sordariomycetes; order Hypocreales; family Nectriaceae; genus Fusarium; species Fusarium tupiense. The sequence goes on along the minus strand of JABEEO010000459.1, from coordinate 153,244 downwards.
GAGATATAGCACCGATGGCGTCCTTGACAAAGTCCTTCGCTCTGTCACAACCCCAGTTGGCCGAGTCACCCCAATTGGTAGAGACGGCCACCTGCATACAACCTTTCACGTAACCCTCGGGCGAAAAACGAGATTAATGCCAAAAAGAGTTGCTATGGCGAATCTCCAATCTATAGAGAATATTAGTGTGTCGCTCTATAGGCACCCGCAGAGAAGCAGCTCAGAGCGTTTGCAAAAGTTGGATACTTACTGGTCTCCGAGGGACTAAGCCTCCTTCCCACCAATTGCGGTCACGCATAGCTGTGGTAGTGAAACCCTGTGGTGTAGAACCACACATCGGCTCCTGGCAGGGGTTATGCAGGTTGTTCATCACGACTTGAGGTTGGACGTTGCCCCAGTTGATAACGTCACAGCTTGCGTCAATGTTTGAGTGATCCTCTCGGTTTTGTCTCTCAAGATTCGTGCTATCGTCGTCCTTAGCATGTTTCTCCTCTTCTCTAATATCAGTTGCATTGTAGTGCTCTGAGCCAGGTTCCATTCCTGCGACGAAGCGGATGGATTTCCCCAGCTGCGGATGATCATAGATCTTGCAGTTGGGTGCCTTCTTGCAGATGTCAAAAGAACTGCTGCTGAGCATATCTTTGCGCGGCTTTGTCGCACCGTTCTTTGTGACGACGCCAGCATCCAAGCTAGAGGAGAGACTTATTAGTCACAAAATGTAGGACTTGCTGCAGTGCACTTATGGCACAGTATCTCCGTTAGGTTTGGCATCGCGGCTACCACTAGGACTTACTAAAACAGGCCCCGCAGCGAATGCCATCAGGCATGTCGCCAGAAAAAGGAACGAAGGCATTAGAGTTTAGCACTTGAAAAGGACCTGAGGATGGGTAAGTGGACTGAAACTGTCTAGCAAGAAGAGGCATCATCTTATACCTAACAAAGCCTCAAGCTTCGCGGACTAAACTGTCTACTTTCGTGTACCGCTTCTAAATAATCTACAGGAAACGGTCAGATCATCCAATACAGCTAACCCGAGACGTTACGCACAGTAAGCACTATGTACTCCATATATATGCTACTAATAGCCACGGATGATTATTATTTTAATTTACAACTAAAGGGCCTTTTAAAGATGAGACAATGAACGACATTATATCGGGCCCAAACGCAGCATTTTAGGGCCAAACCAGCAGTCTAGCTGAACAAGGAAAAGAAGGTAAATTCAGCGCAAATGTTTAAGCTTCAGGAATCAGCAAGGTTAAAACCGTTAGTTGAAAATCGACTAGCGCTGCGTGGTCCATTGATTTATTTCTTTCAGCTGTATGAGAGTCCTTTGTTTGTAGCTGGGGTACCCTGGTTTCTTAGAAAATGTTGACTAACTGGACAGGCTAGGAATAGTGTATCACAGGGATTATTTACGATGAAGAGCCAGCTATTGGCTGTTGTGTATGACGGGGTTGCCTAAAGGCCTCTCGATAGGCCCCAGTACTGCCGAGGCAAGGCCCTGTGGTCTAGCTATGATACGTTCGTTGGAAGGGCATCTCAAAAGCATCCCGATTTCAACACACTGTATAGTAACATATCTACTCAACAGCTCAGTGGCAGATCTCAAAGAAGCAGACATAAAAGATTGTATTTACAGCCCTCATTTATTTTCGAGATCAGTAAGACATTTAAACAACAACACCTAAACCCGCTCCATGCAATTAAGGCTCGTACTATGGCGACAAAAATCCTCCAGGCAACATGGCTCGTCCTAGCGATTACACCGATGTCACTCATGGAACTTTTACATACTGGGAAGGGAAGGCTGTTAAAGGTAAGCTGAAATATTCTAGATCTCCACCTGCTCTATATAGTAGCTGACAAACTCAAGGCAAATTTCGCAGTGGGGTGACTTTTACCTCTCAAATCGTGGCTGGTGCAGTTAAGATGGATTTGAATGCTTGGGCAGGGACAGGAAGCAATGGGTATAAGAACTTCAATTGCTATAAAAGCATTGCCAGAAACAAAGGAGCTAAAGTTCTCTACGAAGTTGATGGATGGAAGGTATACAATGTTTACAACTGCATTAACCAAAAGTAGAAGCTACAGTATTTATTCTGAATATTAGAGTTACACACATAAAACTCTATATAGCTGCGTACTCCTCCTCCGCCGATCAATGGGTTTTACCAAGGTCACTGCGCAGTGGATGACTGGATGACTAGCGCTGTGTGTCAGCTGGCTCTATTTTGGTCTTTAGACAAACTCCATGATAGAAGGAGGCATAGCTGCGGTCTTTACAGAATCTCGGCTGTCGCATGCATAATCTCGGCCTTCGTTCATTCCGTCATTGCCAAATATGTCATGATGTGTCTCCTTGTTGCTGGCCTATACACCGGATTACCGCTCATGCTCAACTGTGCTAGCGAGTCAATACCTTTTCCCGACCAGAAGCGCCATTGCTTTCGTGAGCTCATTTGGCCATCTGGCCATTATCTATGGAAGCTACCTATGGCCCAGCACCAATGCTCCTCAGCACTTGGTCGATTTTGCTACTCTGACAGCTACCTGCGTCCTCGGCTGTGTTATCGCGGTTGCTGCGCCATGGTACCTTAAGGTTCAACCCAAAGAGCTTATCATCGAGGCCAAGCGAGAGCTAAAAGCTCTTCAACAGCAAGACCAGCAATGACAGGAGTCATGGGCACCGCAATGATGATCATATGGGGGACAATGCTAGCATCTAGTTACAGGGACCTAGCTAGGTGACCAGATATCTCATGAAGAAATGAATTCAGATATGGGTGTGAGCCGAGTATATGTGATTGAAAACCATTGCATTTAAGCTATCGACTTGAGCAAAAACGAAATGAGGTAAGTGGAAAAATTCCTCCTGGTAACAGAGGTTTTAACCAATCAGCGTGCAACACGTCCAGCTGCGAATTTAGTGATTACATTTCTTCAGCCACGCGATTGAGGCTTAGATTCGCCAAGATTGCAACCCTCGCACATAAACTTCTTAACTGGAGATCTGAATCTCTACTCTCGGATTGACGGCTTTATTCCTCTTCGTTCTTTTTTCCTTGTTAACGTTCTGTCGCTGCCACGATGGACAAAATCACCAAGCAGTCCCCGTCAATAGAGTGGAGCGAGCTATTTGCGCGAAACCCCTCCTATGAGCCCACCACGTACAAGGCACTCGACAACCTTGCGACGCATGAGGAGCTCGCTTTTCTGCATGCCAAGTTCTGGAACGAGATCCGAGATTGGACCCGGAATGACATCACGGATATGTCCCGCATTGTCCACCCAGATTTGGCGGGACCCGGAAACATTTTTATCGGGGGCATGAACCATGCACTGAATGAAGATATCCTTGCAAAAAATGATATTCAGGCTGTTATTGCTATTCATCCCAAGGATTCACTAGCATGGGACGAGAACGTCACCTCCTACGGACTGCAAAGGTTCTACCCTGACAAGAACGGCGTGGCAAACAGCGTTGTGAAATATCCGCTCATCATTCCTCTCGAGGACAATGCCAACTCCAATCTGATCGATCACTTCGAAGAGGCCAACGCTTTTATCAAGCACCATAGCGGGCAGGGTAGGAATCTCTTGATCCACTGTAAATCCGGGCGGTCACGCTCGGTGGCGGTGCTAATCGCGTATCTGCAACAAAAGTTCTGTTCCGAGAAAGGACTTGCGTCTCTGAAGGATAGGACTGTGGCGAAAGAGCAGATGCGGATGCACCGCGAGCACATCACAGAGGCGATACGTATGCAACGTCTCCCTGTCATCGTTATAATGGAACGGTTTGATGAGCTGTTAGGGCGGTATGACCTTAAGCTCATCGACGATTCAGAGTATAGGAGCGAGACGACTAATGGTCTCTCTGCTTCTAAGGCCATGGAATCTGTGACTCCTAAGCTAGCCAAACAGCCAGAGCTTGTAGCAAAGAAGGACAGTAAGCTCGTGAAAACAAAGGGGGGCGCGGCAGTGCTCAAGCTATGCGTTGCTGCAGCATTCTTCAAGAACGGCCAGAAGCCTACAGAAGCTGTGGTGCATCAATTCTTTGAAGTTAATGAGGCCTATTTCTATGAGTTGGAAGCATTAGAGTACAAGGGAAGGTCGTACGTTGCCTCCCAACATGCATGTCTCGGCCTCGTGGAATTCTGCTTTGGGTATGCCAAGGATGAGTATGGTCTCACACTGCCAAAGAATATAGAGGAGCACGTTAGAAAGGTTATAGTGCATTAGAATAGACAAAGACAGTTTATAGTTTGAATTTGAACTATCCTCTAGCGGCTAGTCTAAGTGACCTTAAACTTTTATCGTTCACGCATGATTATCCATCCAAAGCGACCGCCGTCAAATATCGGAGGTTGATGTCATACCGTTTTCGCCATCTACCCTAAGAAAAGTAAGTTGGAAATATTACCATAAAACACAGATCATACAGACTAGCTTCACGTCTTCCTAGCAAGATGGACGACGTCCGATCGCAAGGAAACAGCCCGAATCACATACACGAACCTGACACTGTCCAAGTGGAGGCACTTAAGGTTACTACAGATGCACAAATCTGCGGCTACTTTTCTGAGAATCCGGGTAAGCATGCGAGTATGGCTGCGACACCGAGTCAGACCTGCTAACTGCTGCCATTCACGACTGAAAGACTACAAGGCAGGCTGCGCGTCACCATCCACCTGCAGCACCCCCAGCGGCGGCAAATCATGGGGCTGCTGCGATGAGACAAGCTGCTACATCCCCGCTACATGCGAGGATGCTTCAGCTCCAGATTGTGGAGGCACTGCTGCGTCACTCTGCCCTTACTCTCCAATCATGAAATGGTAGGACTTGCTGCTAACAGTTGGTAATGAAGATTGACGAGCTACTCTTAGCACCTACGGGGCCTCTTCGCGGTGTCTCACCTTTATTTATCAAACCGCTTCTGACGACAATGCCAAGCTTACTTCCTGGGGTTGCGGGGAGACGCCGACGACATACATTATCGGACCGCTGCAAGTTGAGCAAACAGCATCAGCAACGGCCTCGACGAAAGACAAGAGCGACTCATGCTCTGGTCTTTCAAAAGACGCCACGATTATTCTCGCCGTGATTCTCCCAGTTGTAGGGTTGACGATTCTCGTAGCTGCAACCATATTGTTCCTCCGGCGGCGGAAGAAGAGAGCGAGCAACGAGATCACTGCGCCCAGTCAAGGGACAAGACCTGAGATGGGGCAGACTACGGATTGTGCGCCTGCCCCTGCACCGCCGCCGTATGAGATAGATGACGATGCCTTACGGCCTGAACTAGACAGCCGTGAAGTTCGTTGTGGGGCTAATTAATGAGCAAAATTGTATTCCATGGTGCAGAAGAAAACAACAAGCACAGGAGCGGCTTAGCCCAAATGGGTAGGCGAATGGAAACAACAGATACGAAATTGAGACGGCCTATCTTGGTGTCTGCGCTTATTCTGCATATAACAAAGTTGTAGTAGTCGAAAAGACTCTGGTTATTACCTTAATGTCAGTACGTATACGTTCAAAGGGATGTAGTAGAACTTGGGACCTCTACCTAGGTGACAAAAGGTTGGTTTAATTTAGTATAGATTTAGAGGATCTTACACTCAGTATTCTAGTACTTCATCTAGCGTCAGAAAACTTTTGCACTCCAGGGCACGCTTTCATCAACTGCATCTTAGCCAAGCTTAGCTGTGCATCAATCATGTCCTTCAAGAAGTTCTCATCACTCTTTAGCCTCGCTTCCGTCTCTTCAAAGAGCTTAGGAATTCCGGTCTCGGAGAACGGTAGATTCTCCAGAACCATGCGACTAATTCCTTTGGCAGCTAGAAAGACCTGCGGCATTCCGTGACCAGTAAAACCGCCCATTATAAACATGTTTTTCCGTCCTGGTACATGGCCGATGCGGGGAACTTCGTCTGCCGAGTACCCCATGACTGCAAATACAATATGGTTAGCATGCGATCAAAAGCCAGTGAGATGAACAATGACACTAACTTCCAGTCCAGACTTGATCTGTATGTGCACCGCTGTTTTCCCAGCCACGAAAGTGTCGCTGCATATACCCATGGAAGTAATCCTTCGCTCTTTCAATGACCTTTGAGTCGTCGACACTACCGTACCAATCCTCAATATGTCGAAAATAAGCCGATCTGGCGCCCCCAACAATGATGCTGCCGTCCGGTCGGGGGATAAGATAGTCAAAGTCCGCAGGACTAAATCGAATGACATAAGAGTCTGCCAGAAGCGGCGGGTTTGGAGCAACGATGCGGCTGCAGATGGCGCGGTAGGGGATGATCTTTTCATGATACTCTGGAAGAAGCGCGGCGGTGTAGGCATTTGTCGCCACAATGACCTTCCGAGCTTTGATGACACCGCGACTAGTATTGACGCTCCAGCTCCCGTCCGCGTCTGGAGAAGCAGGAATAGCTGTCACGGGAGTGTTGGTTTGCAAGTTCAGGTTCTGGTGCTTCAGAGCTTCGGCGAACATGTGATGGACCAGCTTGTAGGGCCATAGATGACCCGTGGTGTACTTGAAGGCTCCTTTTGCGCCTCTCAAACCCGAGACCTGGCTCTCATGTTAGATTTTGGTATGTGAAGCAGGGAGGAAAAGATGCTCACTGTTTCAGCATACTTGCCATCGACATAAAATGCCTTCTTTGTGGCGCCTACACCGGCGTTGACGAGCTTATCATATCCACCTTTGAGTAAGGCGTTGTGCTCTTCTGATAGCTGTACATCGACAGCCTTAGTGATCATCAAATCGCAGTCTACAGCATTATCAAGGACATAACTTTTAACAGCTTCGAAGTTGGCGAGCTCGAACTCGGCAATCTCTGCTCCGGCGTCGATTCCGTGCTTTGAAGCCATGTTTGAGCACAAGTTGTAGACATCAGGCTTAATATGCCCTCCTAAATCGAATTAGCACTGGGAATCGGGGTCAGCAAGGCCCGGAAACGAACCGTTTCGCCCTGTCGCGCCAGAGCATAGTTGCCGGGCTTCCAAGACCACGATTGACTTGTCCTTTGACTCAGCCTGCGATAGCATGTGTGTCACGAGCGAAGCGCCGGAGAATCCGGCGCCAATGATAAGGATGTCGCATTTTGAGGGTAATTCTGCTGTGGATCGGTGATTGTCAAGGGATCCCGGAGAAGAGCGCCAGAAGGAGGTCATCCCGTTAGGAGGGGGGAATGGTTTTGACGACATGTTTGGATTTGTCCAAGTTCTTATAGAGAGATCTTAAATTCAACTCCACAGTCTTTTTGAACCATAAGGATGTAAACAGTTCAATGCGAGATCGGGATTTCAGGCAAAGCGTTGGACCGGCTTCCCTTGTCTGCACTATGCGCTACGGGATGGAGAGCCGATGCGGAGCTTATCTTCGCGTATCAGCGGTTCTACTTCTGAAGCCCGCTTATTTGCCGAATCTATTTCCTACAGAGCAGTTACTACTGTACTGCTCTGGAGCCTATCCTGCATCATGCCTAACTCGAGATTCTGTACCCTCGCATGACGCGTTAGGAAGCAACAATTCGCAGAACTTGAGTATACCAAAGAGTTTTGACGAATTTCAGTTTAGCAGCTTTTAGATCACTGAGCTCGCAAATATTTTAAAGATAGCCTCACTCGGGTACCGGCATCTTGTCAACATATCAATAAATTTTCAGACGACTCGGAACGACTATGCGATGCGCATGGAGTGTCGGCGTAAATCATCAAGATCTTGCGCGCGCCTAGCACAACAAAATGTCTCATAGACCCCATGTCCATTGCCACTTTCCACCTGCGCGCTCAACCATCAATTCTATCCTTGCCCATTGCACTGATATCGTCGAGATGAACATGAATGATCCCACAAGAACGGCCATGTATAAATAAGAACCTGGGCCCGTGTCTTCGGTCACCAGGAGACCCGCCAGTGGAGTTCCCATCAGCCCAGCTGCGCCCTGGAACATGTACATAATGCCAGTGATATGAGGCATTTCGGAGATACCAAACAGCTCTACTAACGCAGGCGAGAAGAGCCCTATGTACGCACTGGCGAATAAGCCATACATGACAGTAAAGGCGATGAAGAGTGCCCTGCCGGCCTCTACATCTGACGACCCCAGAAATGCACTCGAAACCCAGAGGCCAGCGGTGGACGTACAACTAAGAAGCGTCGTCAGAAAGAATGAATCTAGACGCCCGATTCTATCGGCAATGAATCCGACCCCGACTTTTCCAATAGCATTACACGCATTGCTAAGAGCTGTGAAGTTGGCTCCGTCTGTCTCGTTGTATCCAAGCGTTTTGGAGAAGGCTGCGATGTAAAATATGGGAGTATAATATGCCGCACTTTGGAAGAAGGCGTTGATACTTTGCGCGAGGAATTTGCGGGTCGATATAAGATGTCGTGGGGGCAGGGGAACTTTGAAAAGTCCAGTAACCCAACTGGGTCGTGTATCGGCAGCCTGTAATGAAGCAGCCATCTGTGGCTCCCAGGATAAAGTGCAGCCTGATGCACAAATGAGAACTGTACATATACAGCCTGTAAGCCGTAGAGTATTTTGATAGCCCAACTCGCTAATGCAAGCTGTGAGGACTGGAGACCATACAAGGCCTCCAACACCGGTCCCAGAGGAGATTATTCCCATGCACAATGCCCTGTGGCGGCCAAACCAGCTCGGTGGAACAACCATGGATGGCATAAAGGACAGGCATGTTGCAATCCCGATCAAAAGCCCCTGTGTCAACTGCATATGCCACAAGGTAGTTCCAAAACTTGCAAGTACGCTGGCTATACCGTACAGTAGGCCCCCGCTGCATACAACGACCGACGGTTGAAAATACTTTGTCCACGAAACAACGTACGGCGCCCCAAGTTTCATAAGAGATGCGGCAATACTCCCTATCAATGTGATCTCAGCAGATGAGGCCCCAGTGAAAGGGTTCCCGGGCTGCCTCGACATGTCTTGGTATAGAGATTGAAAGATCCCAAAGCAAAATAAGAGACCGCATCCTGAAAAGTTCAACATGAACGCTGCTATAACTATCGAGCATTGGCGCCTGCGAATGGTAAGTACTCTACTGCATGAGTCGAGGTGACGATGAAGTATGTACCATTTTGATGGCTTCTGATGTCTTCGGCTAGTACCTTGTCCCTCTTCTTCACCAGACATGGCTCCTAGGTATAGTTATTGGTAAAGGGTAGTTGGTTTTCGTACTAGGTGTGACACGGCGAAGCAGAACAGGAAAATAGTGAACTTAGAGTCTCAATTTTGTACAAAGACCAGATTAACCCGGTAAAAGCTGCGAAAAAAAGTCCTGATGCATTTTGAAGCGCAAGTCGATCTGCAGACTGGCTGCTGTGCTTTTATCTACATTTGTTTGCCTTGGCAAAGTAGGTACCCAGACTATAACAGCTCGCGCTAGGAAGGGCTTTGGAAATTATTTGCGATCTTATCGCTTGTATAAAGTGGGCACAAGTGCTATAAGTGGATCAAAAGCATGCTGGCGACCTTCATGGATCCAGTCTTAGATATTTGAGGTCAAGAGAACATTTTAATGTATATTTAATAGTTACAGGTCTTTCTATATGCTAATTTTAATGTATTACTTTTTCGAGTGCGAAAACAGGACGCGTTAAACTTAATAGCTGGTAGGCTAGAGTGTACGGAAGTGCTGGCACTGTGGCTCATACCTCGGCGTAGCTTACTCCAGAAACTCGGAGTTCCCCGTGAGCCCTCAGTTAAATTTATGCTTTTAACCATAGAGTAATCTACCTGTTGTGTACCGTAACCACCTACTATATGCATAACCTTATTAACGCGTCTCGGTATATTCAACCGGCAATTTTCTTCATAGCTAAACCTCCGTCTAACATTACGAACTACAGGCCTCTATCCTCCATTTCATAAGTCGCTTGAATACACAAACAAACGATAGACGATGGATGACTGCCGACCGACCTCCATCGTGCTACACAAAGATGAGGATGCAGCACTCACAGCCCAAAGCGCAGAGAGGCTGCTGGACGTGTAAAAGTGCGCGAAACAACTCAGGCGTGTATATAACCAGACTAATCTAAATACCAGGTCGCAAGATTGGTTGCGATAGAAGTCTCCCTCATTGCGAAAACTGTCTTCGGACTAGCAGAGCCTGCCAGGGCTACGGGCCGCGCCTGGTATGGCGGCCTGAGTCTACCGTCGAGCCTCGGCATATTCGCTCTCAATTGCTGCCCCTCTCTGCAAGCTCATCTCAGGTACAACGAGGACATGAAATGAGATTTTTGAAATATGACTCGAAAGACATGGATCTCGCAGCAGGTCGCCTCAATTGGCACGAGGCACTGATGGGGGCCCTAGCGGCGCCAAGGTGCACTCTCATTTCACACCGACCTTCTACCAACCAGGAGAGCGCCATCTTCAGTTACTGTCCGTACTCGATTTATCGGTAACCCAATCATGGTGTATTGAGCTAACGGAAGTCTCAGACATTCGCGTAATAGCTCCAATGTGCTCGACTACTCAATCCGACAATGGGCTATGGCAGGGACTACCAGCAATCGCCCTCTCCATGAATGATGCTTCTACCGAGGCACTCTTCTACTCCATGCTTGCGATTTCAGGGCATCATCGCTGTGGCCCCGGCGCCGCGGATCCCTTCAAGACTAAAGCAGTACAAGCACTCACCCGCTCACTCTTCCACACAAATAGCCATTCTCAAGAAAGTACACCATCGCAATTAGCAGCCGTCATGATGCTGTGCATGCATAGTGTAGGTACCTTGACCGTAACTATATGAGGTGCCTTGGACGCAGCTTACAAAAAATCATCAGGTTTTCGACGCTGACGAGGGTAACTTTTATATTCACTTGGAAGGAGCCAGACGTGTCTTACAGAATATAAGGCTAGACTACAGGCAAGACAAGATTACTGATTTCCTTACCGTATGGCTCATGTACTATGACGTACTCAGCGGTTTTGTGCGCCCACTACGGCAGGCCCAGGATGTACATGATGATATCTCATATGATCGAATCATTTCGCGGGATGACTCATCAATTGTTTGTAGCATTGACTCGCTCAGGTGCCGTCCCTTGCTAAGTCTTGAAACAGATTCTGGGGCTTTTGGGCTGCTCGCCTGATGTCTTCATTGCTATCCGCCATATCAATATCCTTCGCGCGAATATCTTGCAGCAAACCGATGTACCAGTACCTACTGATGCGATCGAACAACGGTCTGCATTAGAAGCAATGCTTTTATATGCCGAGCAGCACCTCAGTCGTGATGAGTCCACTTGCTTAGTTCACCAAAACAGTACGGAAGCTCTGGCCAAGGCGGAACTGTATAGGCTGGCCGCTCTACTTTACTTGCAACGTGTAGTGCCGGCAGATGGAGATGGAGATTCTAGAGAAGCATACGTGCAGCAGGCACTTCTCATCATGTCAGGACTCACAGTGGCATCGAGCCCCTGGCCCTGTTTCATTGTAGCTTGCGAAGTTACTTTGGAAGAGCAGCGGTCGCAAATCCTTGAGGTTCTTTACAAGATGGATACGGTGCGAAAGATTGGGAATATGCACGTGACGCGTACCATCGTTGAGACTATTTGGAAGCAACAGGACCTTCGAGCTGGGGATGAACAAGTCGGTTGGTGGTCTTGCCCGAATTTAGATCTGTCAGTTCCTTGGTTTGCATGATATATCCCAGAGAACAAGGTAGTATGTGTCACTGTGTTGCTTTTTCGGTCCGATTATCACTTAAATACTTTAGAATATGTAAGAAGGTTCCGCGTTCAAGGTGTCCATCGGACGACTAAATCTGCTTTCCTTTGCGTGATCTTAGACAGGTCTAGGCTTGATTAGAGACCTATAGAGAGCTATCATTCTGAGAACAGTGATCCAGTGAGATATTTCAATCCTGTGTCGCAAGCAACTGTAACAACCTTTTTTCTTGGGCCAAGTTCCCTAGCGAGGTGAATCGCAGCCGCAATATTTAAGCCAGATGACGTCCCAACGAAAAGCCCTTCGCATTTCGCAAGTCTTCTGCACATCTCTCGTCCTTCTTCTTCCTTTACGGTCTGTGTACCATCGTATAATGCTTTATCAACGTGTTGAGAGATGAAGCCCGGTGAGATACCGTCCACGCCATGGGCGCCTTTCTGTCCTTTCGCCAGCAGGGCCGAGCCCTCAGGCTCCACGAGAACGACTCGTATATCTGGCATGACCGGTTTCAAGACACTGGAAACGCCCATAACCATACCACCCGTGCCAAATGATCCGCAGAATCCATCAAATCCATCCGGAAATTGTGCGATCAGCTCGTGGCCGATCTCTCTATACCCGACAAGGGCGTCACTGTTGCTGAACTGGTCCGTATAGAAAAAGTCATCTCCTTTGCTGAGATCCACGGCTTTCCTTTTCATAGCCGTCATCAGATCCGCAGTGGCTTTGCCGGTAGGGCTGTGAGTTATATCAACCTTGGCTCCAAACGCCGCCATGGTAAGCAGCTTCTCGTTGGCATAAGCATTAGAAGATAGTGCCACAAATTGATAGCCTTTCACGGCACAAACAAAGGCCAGTGACGAGCCTGTACTGCCGCCTGTAGCCTCAACAACCGTCATGTTAGGCGTCAATCGTCCGGAGCGTTCAGCTTCCTCGATCATCGATTTCGCCATACGGTCTTTGTAAGAGCCTGTGGCACTGAAATACTCAAGCTTCACATACACATCTGCGCAACCGTTCGGGACAACATGCTGAAGCTTTACCACGGGTGTATTCCCCAATACGTCGAGTATCGAGGCGGCAGGAGGTGGGGGAGGCATGAGTACAGGTCGGGCGTAGTCGAGTTGACCGAGAGTTTCGCAGTGATGTACAATAATGGAAAAAAGAGAGATTTTGGCAGGCGAAAAAGGTTAGACAGTGCCCTGCAAGTTTTAATATGATCTTTTATAACGCAGGGGATAATGGCTTCAAATAAAACGTTCCAGGCCTTTGAGGTATTTTACTTCTTCGTAGTCCTAACATAGTGTAAGTAATCTGTTACAGTAATAAATTGATAAAACGTAAGAAAACGAATAATTTAATTTGCTGGTGATACTTTGTACGAATCATTATCAAGCTTATGGGGAAGCAACTCAAAATGTTGCCAATTTCTTGCGAGACTTGTTCTCGTTGGACCCACTATAACCGCTAGCTCTGAGGCTAGGCTGGAACTTACTTACCTATCTAGGCTAGAGTGGCTAGAGTGGGCACTGATTGACAATCACGGGGCGAGGGCGCTAGGTATCTCGCTGCTTCCAACGGTTCAGCCCCTCAGCGTGATCTCCAACTACCAAGGAACTCATTTCGAACTCCGCGGGCCGCGCGTTCTTTTCACGTTCTCTTCGGAAATCATCTCGTTTTGCAGGAGTTGACTGTGTTTCTGTTATCGATCGCAGAATGTTACCTACAGAAAGTGGAGTGCGGTTAAGATAACAAGGGCTTTCAAAGATAACCAAAGACTAGCTACGTCATAGGTCTTCTGGCCGACACCACTTGCAGATTTACTGGTATCCTACGAAGTCGGACTGCCAGGCATCAGATATCTGGGACCAGAACTGTCATCTTCTGTGCAGGGTAGGCCAATTCAAAGTTTAATATACATGCTGCGCCCTATACTTACCATATAATCCCATCAAGCCGCAGAATTAGAATCGCTTATTCGAATATCTATTTCGTACAACCTGCCGTCCATCAGTTGCACAGAGTCTAGCTACAGGAAGTTGCCTTCAGAATGGTCTCACTTGAGTACGTCTCGAAGCTACTCCCGTCGAAAGGCCTCCGCAAGCTGGGCCCCAACCGAACGAATGTTAGCATACAATGGAAGCTTCAGACGCCGATCCCCTTGATTCTCGAAAGCAGCGGGCTTTCCACCGGTACGCCACTCATAGGGGAGGCCATACTCGCCACGAGAAAGGATTTAGACGTCAAGAGCTTCGTGGTAACCTTGCGACTCCATCACCACTACAAGAAACCTCTTCGTCCCAACTGCCCGGACTGTGCTCACCATTATATCCAGCTCCAAAGGTGGACTTTCATTGATAGAAGAGTTATGCCAGGCAACGGAAAATATCCCTTCATGTTCACCACGCGGCTTGACGACGACACGCCTCCCTCGGTTACGACACCTCTTTTGGATCTCACGTACGAATTATCCGCAGAACTTATTCTCGCCACTGGAGAGGCAATTACTTGGAACCAAAATATCGAAGTGAAGCGTTCACTGTACAGACCTCAAATTCTTCGTGAGAGTTCTATGAGAGTTTCAGAAACCCCGTTGATCGCGCGCTTGTCGTCAGAGCAAATTATCAGACTGGACAAGAAAGTCAACGTAGACTTCTCGCTATCTAAACCCAGGCATGGACGAGGTGAGATCTACGCATGGGAAGCAATCGGAGTGGAGTGGAGGCTTGAAGAGCACGTCGAAACCCCACTGGGTATTTGTGCTCGACACGCGGAGCAAGAAGAGAGCGAGCCCACCATTCATAGGCAGAGCGTCTCTCATATAATTGCTAAGGGACGACCTCGCAACGAATGGAGGGCGTCCTGGAGTGACCAAGAGACGACTTCGACACTCAGTTTCGAGTATGGCCCGATTGCAACAATCATTGCAAAGCGCAATAAGTCATGCGTGTGCGAAGAGGCCTCGAACAGCGCCCTGAAGATTTCTCACGACTTTGTCCTGGAGGTTCCGTTGTCCGCAGTAACGATGCCATCTGATAAGGCTGATAATACTGCAGCATCCAACAGTTCTCGGAAGATAAGAATTCGTCGACCAGTCATCCTCACAGAACGTAAAGATAATGCCTCTGATAATACTTTCGAGAACCTGGGCGAAACGTTACCGGGTTATACTGTGATCGAATCTGATTTGCCTGCCTACGCTGTATGACAGAATAAAATCTGAGAAGAGCTTGATTATAACCATGATTTTGAGTTTATGTGTATATTTGTGATAGGCGAAGTTGATCTTGAACCCTTGGTGACAGTCTACTTGCTCATCGATGCATATGCTTAGAAATCTATACCATGGAGTTGGGCACTCCCTTTACTATAGCGTTTCACCACTGTAACAATCGGTCCCATATGAATTATTGTCTCAGCTGAATGTTAAACTACTGAACGCCATGGTTTACTTCACTCGCTATGGTCAGTGAGCAAGTCATCTGTATCTATCTCCGAAAGCCTAAGAATCTCCAGTTTCTCTGCCCGCCGTTCATCAGGATATCCTAGAAAGCTCCTGTAACGTCCCCGCTGACTCGAATATTGATCCATTCATACGCCTTCTATTATACATACCGAAAACATGCGCCTTCTCGGACCAGGAACCCTGTGCCGAGCATTTCTTGTCCTCGTGGCTCCTTTAGCTTGTTACCTGAGTTACACCAGCCGGACCCGACTAATTCGGCTAGATCAAAGTCTAGACTAGCTAAAGCCTAACCTGAAAAGCGGGCCACGATCGCGAAAAATTGCCATCATTCTGGTGTTATCTAATCGCTTTCATATTGAAGCGCTTGCCTGTGCCGTAGCTTGGGCGACGGCAGCTAGGCTGTCTACTCGATATAATAGTCGCTGCCCTCCATTTTCAAAATGAGATACTTATCATAAGTACCTTGTTTGATGTAGATAACGTGTTCAAAATGGCTGCTACCAATTCAGCGACGGAAGGTCCAAGTGATCAACTGCAATACTCGAAATGGTAAGCTACTTCTTTCCACAGCCAACCATTGCTGATGAATAGCAGGAGATACGCATCAATTATCTTTGCCTCGTTTATGATCAACTTCACGGCATGCGGCCTCCTTTTCAGTTTCGGCGTGTATCAAGAACATTACGAAGCTATGATTCCTACGGCAGGGACTCCCTTTACTGGCGCCTCAGCTGCTACCATTGACCTCATCGGGACCCTATCAGCCGCACTGATGACCATAGTAGCTCCGTTTGTCATGGCATGGACGAAATACTATGGCCCTCGACCTGTGGTATGCCTCGGTGGAATACTGTTCAGCGTAGCCTCAGTTCTTGCAAGCTTTGGTAGAGCTCTCTGGCATTTTCAGCTTGCGCAGGGACTATTGCTGGGGTTCGCCACTGGGTTTTCCTTTGTGCCTTCCATGACAGTTGCCCCTACTTGGTTCGACAGACATAGAGGCCTGGCCATGGGTATTATATCTTCTGGCACAGGTATCGGCGGTTTAGTTTGGACGCCTGCAATTTCGGCCTGTATTGGTAGTTTGGGTTTCCGAAACACGTTACGGTTAACTGGATGTCTGGCTACAGTACTCATCTGCATCTCCGGATTTATTCTCGAATGGGAAACATCAATGGCGAAACATCTCGCAGCACAAAACTCAGCTCTTTCTCCCATCACTGCCCTCTTCAAAATTCCCGTTCCGAGCAAGCAGACGATCCGGCAAAGAGCATTTCTCACACAAGCTGCCAGTACGCTATTCCAGAGTTCTGCCTATTATATCCCAGTGTTCTTTACTGTCACTTATGCCAAGACACTGGGATATACTAAAGAAGAAGGCGCAAATCTAACGGCGGTCAGCAACGCTTGTAACGCCATTGGCAAGATTGCTGTTGGTTTCATCGCAGATAGGTTGGGCAGGCTCAATTCGTTCTTTTTGACCACGTTGCTCACTGCCTTTGTTTGCATGGGACTCTGGATTCCAAGCACACTAATCGGGGACAGCAACGAAACAGCCGCCCGTGGTCTTTTTGTCAGTTTCACAGTTTTATACGGACTGCTTGCCAGCGCATTTATCAGTTTGTTTCCAGCAGCACTTATCGAGTTATTTGGTGTTCAAGAGCTGCCACGGATTGCAGGTGTCATGTATATGTTGCAAGGACTGGCCACTCTTGTGGGTACACCTGTTGCGGGTGCACTCGTCCGAGGCGAAGGATTGTCTAGAAGCTCCAGGGACTACACTCCCATGTCAGCATGGGCTGCGGCACTGATGGCTTCGGCTGCGATCGCAGTCGCTGGAGTGAGACTCGAAGCAACGAAACGATCGGGCAACGGATCGTCGAAACGAAAGTGGGATCTGTGAATATCCGATTATTGAAGAGCTCTTTGGAGAAGGTGTTTAGGCATTTTGGCAATTCTCAAATTGTTTCAATGGTCATTCTTGTGAGATGCGCGGCTTCGGATATCGGCATCTTATCGTACCCAGTGTGAGTCATTTGCCATAGCCGTCTTACCCGTGATCCTTCACGATGGACTCTAGCCTTTTCTCATGTACAAAAGCCAGTAGGCGATTATCGATTGTTAGCTTTCCGAAGTAGCACAATATTTATCCTTCGATACTCCATTGAAAAGAAGCCATGCCCGACGAACCTTGCCCAACAATTATTCTAATCGGCCCTGAAGGCGCTGGGAAATCAACCATTGGAAAACTCCTTTCAGAGAAACTCGACAGAGAATTATTCGGCCTCGATCGACACCGCAAAGAGCTCTACGCACCCTTCAATTACGATGATACCCGTGCAAACAAGCTATACGAACAAGACGGCGTGGAGGCACTGTTGAAGTATTGGAAGTACTTTGAATACAGAGCTGTCGTGGACATCTTGCAAAATGCGTTGAAGCCAGGAGATAGGTTTTACGGCAAGATACTCGACTTTGGGGCGGGCCATTCCATCTTTGAGAACAAAGAGGAACTCGATCGTGTTGAGGAGCTTATTTCCCCTTATAGGGGGGTCTTCCTTATTCTTCCGTGCGAGGACTTGAATGAGGCGCTGAGGATTATGGAGGAACGGAGAGGCCATGAGTTGAGCTACAACCGACACTTCCTGGATCATCCAAGCAACAAGACACTGGCAAAGCACATTATCTACACCAAGGATATCGGTCCGGAGCGGAGTGCTGATGAGATATTAAAGTTCTTGGACATTTGACCATATCAATAGGGCTTAAAGAAATGCATATAAGGATTGTCTAAACGCCAGGAATCAGGAGATTGTCGCTTAGCCAGCTACTCAGCTTAATATAGTGATTATATAGGGTTCATATGACACAAGAACCTTGGTAAATATTCACATGCAAATAATCTCTCTACTGAGTTTCTGCCTGCCTAGCGAGAGGGTCCGATCTAAGTAGTCAGATTGGCCATAACCCAATTTGGAAGGTGTGAACAAGACTAGGCCAAGCGTAGCAAGCTTAAAATACACCACGGTTTCTCAACTGGCTTTCCAATAATTTATATACTATCCATAAACGCCAGATCATGTTCTTGGACGGGTTAGACAACCCGATAGACGACGTCGTTGTTGTGCATCAATCGTGTCTCACCAATGCAATCCTGGCCAGAGATGTCGATACGGTGGAGTCGATGCTATCCTCAGGTGCCGATCCAAACGCACGGAGAGTCGGAAAAGAAACTCGATTCTGGCGCTCAGTAAATGGAGGGCATGTGAAGCCGGCCAGACACGATCCCAATTCATGCCATGAGCTATATCCTCTTGATCTTGCAGTGGCAAGCGGGCCAGATGGCAGTCGTATCGTCGAGCTACTGCTCAGTCACGGCGCCGATCCAAATTCTCGCTACCCGCAAACCACAATTGCTCATCGAGTTTTGGAAAGAAGAGGTTCAAGCCCCAACATGACGTACAGCAAGCGGAATATGTACCTCGACTTGATTCTTCGACACCCACTACTCGATGTCAATCTTCAACATGGGGATGCCACCCCACTTATCCAAACTGCTTTGGAAGTGGGGGATGCAGAAGCTGCAACAATACTGATCGACAGAGGCGCCGATCTTCGATGCAGAGACGATTTCGGTAGAAATATCCTTCATCTGATATCTGCTGACGATTTCGGAATCACCCTCGTACATCATATCATCGCTATAGCACCATACCTTCAGTACCAGTTCGACGTGAACGGCAGGACACCACTTCACTATGCGTTAGATTGCCAAAAACCAGGTAACCCGAGAGACGAGGTCAACCTATTAATCTCCGCGGGAGTCGACGTTACCGTCCAAGATGCCAATGGCGATACACCGCTTCACACACTCTTCAGGAGGCCGTTCCTTCTCGTTGCAGACTACGACGGCGATGCAGTCTGGCAGGGCTTCGTCAAGAATACAATTGAGTTATTGCTCTCCAAAGGAGCAGACATCAATACGCGGAACAAAGCCGGGGAGACGCCTGTATTCGGCTACTTCCGTGCGAACAGCTTCAAGGTTGATCTCAGCTGGGCGAAGTTAGATGAAGAGAGGCATACGCTGTCTAAAAAATGGGGCGGTGACAGATGGAAGGTCAATAAGGAACTTGAAGAGCAGATTATGGAGGAGACGGAGCCGAAGATTTGGGCGCTCTTTGATGACATGGGAGTGGATTGGTCGGTTATCAATGTCAAAGGAGAGTCTCTGCTTCATGTTGTTGCTGGTCAAGAACGGTCATTCAGAAGGGTAGCTAGGTTCCAGTTTCTGGTGGGTTAGGGATTGGATCCTGTGGCAAAAGACATGCAAGGTCAAACTGCGCTAGATGTCGCAGCGCATAGAAAGGCAGGCGACATTTTAGCGTTGCATGAGGCTGGGGTTTGACTTTTAGAGCCCTCACTGGAATAATAATTAGCTTATTTAAACTTCAAAAGTCTTATCTAAGCGATTAAATATCTAGAAAGGCCAGGAGAATAATAGTTTATAAATGATTGCCCCAGAACAGAACATATACAACTCTCTCATCTGTACTGATGTCATGATCACCATGTACCCTCTTCCCTCCTTTGGCAAAGGATGCCCATCTATCTTTCGTCTTATCTGCCAAGCCTTATAGACCTTTATCGGCCCTTTTCCACGCAGTATGGGAGGTGCTATTTTACGCACATACCCAGATATGCTCAGTTGATATGTGATGCTGACGCCCACGAGTTCCCTTTCAGCGAGGCCAACGGGTGAGTATGCGTGGAGATTCTTCCTACCAGGTATATGAGGCTGAAGTCAATGCCCATGTCTCGCCTAAAAGGCCGTCTGACGGATGTTGTTTGATTCCGACTAAGGTACTCTAGCTGACACAATAGTGGAGAATGACAAAGCCATTACATACCGTCAAAACTCAACGAAACGTGGAACCTCGACCAATTATCTTCAGGGGATGTCAAAGCCCTTACCGTTCCCGCGGGAAGAGCCCACATTTGTCGGAATTTACCCGCAACGGCTGAGACCTTAGCCGGAACTGCGATGCAAAGGGAGATTTTGAGCGAAGTGCAGCAAGCAGGGGCAGTTGGTAGGATAGTGCTAGCATGGCAGCAGCTTAGAGTTTCATTAACCGAAACATTAACTGGAGCTTTTGATCCATGCCCTATTGGTTATATCGTACGTCAGTCCATAGAGACATTCCAAACACCAAAACTTTCACATCTCACCATTTTCCTACGACTATCCAATACCTCAAGATTCGATGCTTTACACCCGAACCGTAAATGGCGTGGAACTATCCTTCGAGGACCGAGGAATGGTCACATCTGACCCAACGATAGTCTGTTTGCCAGGCTTGGGTCAGGACTACCGTGGCTACCAATACATTCTCCCCTTCTTGGTGGGCAAGTACCGCGTCATCAGAATTTTATGGAGGGACCGCGGTGCCAACAGCGATTCTACGGACAAATGGAGCGTGGAGGACCAAGCAAACGATACGATCGCACTCCTGGACTCCCTCCAGGTCCAGACATTCATACCCATCTCTCATTTCCAAGGAGGTTGGTGCGCTATGGAGATGACGGTGCGCCTAGGGAAGCAGAGAGTCCCGGCTGTGCTGCTTACCGATTTCAACCTCACTCGACCTCCTGCGGAATTCATCAAGCACCTGCAAATGATACAGAACAAGGAGACTTGGCACCAGGGCCAGGCGCCCCTCATCAAGAAATGGCTCAACAACACCTCCAACAAGAACGTGCTGGATCATTGTGAAAATGGTCTAGACACCAACGGATTTGAGAACTGGTCTTATTTCTGCTGGCTGGTGGAAAAGAATTATCAGCGCTGGGGCTCACCGATGGAGCGGCTTGGGATCATTGAAGACCCTCCCTTAGTGCGGCATGTCTTTAGCCATCCTAGGGAGGGGGCTTATCTTGCAGAGCATAGAGAATTTGCGCGGAGGCACCCTGATTGGTTCAGCTTCGCCCGGCTCAACGGAGAATCTCACTTCTCCATTGTTGAGCTACCAGAAGCTGTGAGTCTACAGTTATCAGATCTTGTCCGGCAGGTGAACAGCAAGTAGC
The DNA here is from genome assembly GCA_013364945.1 of Fusarium tupiense. Lineage (NCBI taxonomy): Eukaryota > Fungi > Ascomycota > Sordariomycetes > Hypocreales > Nectriaceae > Fusarium > Fusarium tupiense. The sequence continues at coordinate 131,986 of JABEEO010000459.1, read as the reverse complement.
AAAGCGAGAGAAGCTATGAATTGGCGTAATTACTGGACTCGGGTTTATCCCCGAAAAGGAAGTTGTTTCCCCCGCTCCCTTTAACTGGGCAGTCTATATACCTGAACAGGAATTAGTCTCCTTGAGATTTGGGTACGTGGCCAGCCGTGGGCCTACCCTAGTCTTTGACCCCGCAGACTGGGACGCTAACAACGCACAATGCTCGTTCAACCAAATGCTGAACGAGATGCCTGATTTCGGGGAACCGTCGGCCCGGATTGACCTGACTGTGCTTATCTTAGCTTATTTTCCCTTATCTAAGCGAGTGCCCAAGAAACTGGCTCACATCAACCAATTAAACCGAACCAAGCCAAGGTCTCTTATATTGAAATAAAAGTTGTCTATTAATTAGAGACATAGAATTAATTACTTAGATATAGATATAACTATATATAATACATAGCATGATTAGATAAATATTCCAGTATCTTAGATGTTACTTACGTTAGTGTGAATTGGCCACAGGCTCACAGCAGAACACTCTCGTATGTTCACACTTTGTCAGGCGGCCTATCTCACTATCCTTCCGGAGGTTGCTTCGTTCTTTGTGTTCCTTTCTTCCTATGCACAATCATGAACAACAGTATCGTCCTGTCTGAGGCCGCAACAAGCCATATCAAAGAAAAGAAAAACCATGTCGCCTCTGTCTTGACCACCTTGGCAACGTCCTTCACACTCCCCTACCTTCTCAGAAAGCCTTATGCAGCGCTGGGCGCCAAGGTCGGCTTTATCTATGGAAGCTTTTGTGTAGCCATGGTCGTTATCGCATACTTACTTCGTCATTCCTGCACTCGAGGGATGAAGCTTGGAGGAAGTTCATCATCTGTTTGCATGTGGAGTATTCATGGGAAAGCTTAGTTCTCCCAAGACAAGGACGACAGAAGAGGCTTTTGAGAATGGCTCGAAGCAACAGCCAAGGGCGGAGGTGAAAGAGTTGGTGTAAAAGTAAGGGCAACATGTTATAGACGACGTCTGACTAAAGAATAAGTAAGCGCCATTGACTCCAAGTTTCCTACTTTGACAATCAGATCATGTACTGCATATTCTCTGATAACAATGAGATGGATTATCACACACCGGCCATTTATGCTCCCCGCATGAATAAAGAATTCATTTTAGGCCACCCGTGAATCCTACCTACTCTTTTCAACCAGTTTATGTTACAACACAGTGTAGTATTTGTCCGAGGCCACCCAGGATCATTATGCATGACCCCGCGCCCTCCTATATCCGACAACCATTTAAGGAGTGCTCCATCAGTGATAATAGGTGCGGTTAGCTCCAAGGTTGACGGGCCGATGGCATTAACCTGCCTACTTGGTTGTTCTATCGGGGAATGGCTGTAAAGACCTTTTCCAGACTTTATATACCGCGGACTAATCTTGCTAGATATGAGGTGTAGTGCAACCCGAAGAGGCTCTTATGCAAGGAACTCGTCATGTTATCAGGCAATGTTTAATCTAATGCTACAACGACTCTTCGGCTAAATCTCCAAATCCGTATAGACATGAGTTTGTAATGCTTACCATGAGTCTTAGAATGCAACATCTAAACATGCCAAGCCATCATTTACAACAGTATAAAATAAGAATATATCTCTTCGTAGAAACCCTTCTTCGCTGTTTATTACCCCTCAATACATACACTGAAGACTGTTTTGCAACATCGTTCGTCAAAATGAAGACCTTCCTCACCATCGTCCTCGCCCTTCCGGCAGTCCTTGCCGCCCCAGCAGCCAAAGCCGGAAGACAGGTAAAGGCTTGCGCTTGTGCCAACGACGCTGGTGAGACGCAAATCGGTGGCTATTGCCCATATATTGCCGGCAGTAATGTCAACGTTGATGGCCAAGACTATGTAAGTCACGTTCAGCCAAATTAATCACAGATCAGAGCGCAAGCGCCGCGTTTTGGTTGGTTTCTTCTATCCAGAGCCACATTAGGGGCTTGATATGACTGTTTGCCCGTACTATTAGAACAATTGCTAACAATATCGTTCATAGTGCTTTCCTGCTGCTACTTGGTCGGAATACATGGATACCCGCTTCACTGCCGAGTTTTGCCCCGGTTACTTCCCAGGCTACCCGAACCCAGTGTGCAAGACTGTCACGGTTTGCTCTTTGATTGGAGACTACCAACAGATCTGCTAAGCTGTTGACCATGGTTGGGGAACTGTGGCGCTTTCAATGCACAGTTTAATATGTATATATTCATTACTTCTCAAGCTTTCTATTCAGAAGCCGAGTCTTTTATAAGCTGCATATGCAACACGCATACAAATTTTCCTTTTACTTGAGTCTCATCCATGCCCTCTACCCGAGACGGTGTGTTCGTCTGAAGATTCCTGCCCATAGTGTTCCAATATTCCCCTCGATCTTTTCTCTTCGTTACCTGACACTAAGCGCAATTCTTCTACCATCTGCCTTCTGTCGAATATAACTTGCGTCAGTCCAACGTAGCGATGCTCGCGGCCCTTCGCTGTGATCCGGGGATTGCTCGCTATCTTCTGCACCGTTACCAAGGTGTCACCAGTATGGTCGACGTCAGGAAAGGCACAGAAGTCGACAGCTTTCGCATCTTGGTCATTTGCCGGTGACCAGTTTGGGATAATCTTACACCTTGGCTCGAATATCATCCTGTTTCCGTTCCCATCAGCCATGTGTCTAACATTTGTCAAACAAATAGCGACGTATTCTACAGGTTTTGAGCCTTTCTTCTTGAACACAACCACTGCAGCGTAAACTTCTGGCTGGCCTTGCGCAGACGCCCCGGTAGCGTTCACATAGGGATTGCTTTGATCCATCCGGCGTGGCATTATAAGTGGTAGCAAAGGAGGCGTCTCCGATGCCCATTCGAGGTCTGACTCACGATGACTCGGGAAGATACCGTAAAGACGATAATTTGAGGTTCCTCGGGGGAAGCAGAGTAGAAATGGACTTCCCGCCTCACGAGGCTGCCACAAAGGAATTGATAGAATGCTCGCATATGGCTTCTTCACCAGAATGCTCGATTTCATAGTCATTGATACTGTATCCACATGATCGGAAGGTTCGTCTGAGTCGGATTCTGAGTCTCCTTCCCCTTCAGAGAAAAGTTTCTTCTCAGCGTGGGATATGATACTGTCTTTCTGAGGTAGCTTTACAGGGAAGAAGGTTTGAGGCCATATTAATCGCAAGTATCTCTGCGCCTCTTCATTGCCCTTCCGAAGTAGCGGAACCCATACTCGTGATACGTTGCGTGTTGTTGTAGTACTAGCAGTCTCGATATCCCAGCAATCAAGGACGCCAAATACAAAGTGAGGAACCACAGTAGGCACAATAGGCAGAATTATCTGCAGTCCAGTGTTGGTCAGGTGGAATGAGTACGAATGTTCTGCTGGTTTGTAATGCCTCTGGAGCTGAGGCGAACTGCTGACCACGACTGACTGGGAGTCGCGGAACTCCATAGGCGAGCGAGGGAGAAAATCGACATATTGCAGTTGAGAAGCGAAGAAGCTCTGATCGGCGTACTTGTGAATGATTTCGCCGAGGAGCCTGGTAAACGCCTCGTAACCTTCTCCGTATACTAAGGGCATGGAGATATCGAAGAGTCCGAGGAGAGAGTAAGCTTGGTCTTCTATACGGGTCGTGGAGCGCCTCGACGCCCAAGACATCCTCTGTGCGATACTGTATCTTCGAAGTGGATGTGACTTGGATAGCCGGCCCTTGAGAAGACGTGACCATGGGATCCCTGTGATCTCGGTGATAGATGGCGCCAGTTCAGCGCTCGTCGCTATCATGGTCCAGTTGCTGGAGAAGAACCTCATGTTAGGTGGTGCAATCAGCTCCTGAAGAGTCCAACCTCTTGTGAACCATCTTGCATTTCTGAACGCACTGTCCGGCTCGGTACATTCGTCCAGCGTCAAGGCAGGGACATCCACCAAGTATACATAGCAGACAGCAGATCTTCTGTACCATCTAAACATTGAATTGATAGCTTCGGATAATTCTGCGGAGCTGCTCTTGTCGATGCAGTTTGTGTCTACCCAGATATGGCCTAGCTTGTCCTCAGCGGCTTGAGCGCAAGCCCACATGATCTTCTGGAAGCCTGGCTTAAAGCGACGGTTTTTGCGATCGGCCCAATCTTGAAGTGAGACTTCACCGTCGGCCCAGGTATGCGATAAGATAGCATACTCTGGGATGGAGACATCGAAGAATTCCTCAACCTCGAGAGTCGTGGTATTGATAAGTCGCATAATTCCTCTAAGATAGATATGTTAAAGGTGAAGAGGTTTGATTGTTTTGTCCGCAATCGATACCTGATCCGTTGTTGCAGCCTTACGATGGACAAGAATCTCTCCCCTCTTGTGGCACAGCATTCATTTTCAACCTGTCTGATTGGGTGTTGAGAGCACAGCCACTAGGCCTAACTAGACTGTGCGGGTGAAACTCCATCAGCGTACCCTAAATGGGGAGAGGTTTTCAATTGTTTCGTCCAGGTAAGCAGTATGCCTTTCTCACTCACAATAACAGATGCATCGATGATAGAGGGACTAGCCTGACATTCATAGAGAGTCTTAGTGAAGTATCTTTAGGATTGTTAAAGAATGAAAGCAAGCGTAGGTCCATGCGGGGTCAAATTAGTGGTTATTATGATCGGTCATCCAGATAGTCCGATGTTCATTTGTTAAACAAAAGTCCCATGAAAATTTGTCCTTCTCATTAGGTGATCCTCCATCGCCACCTCCTCCCGCTCCAGCGATTTGAATATATTCTACAGGGTATTATTGAGGAGTTAGCATCGTTGACTGATCAACTCTCCGCATTTTTGAGATGGCATTGAACACTTCAAGCTGGAGGGGTTAATGGCTGACGGCCTGAGCCTGCAGCTGTGGCATGCACATTGGTTATGATTATCTTGGCATAAGGCTTTACAGTCCCAATAAAGGTCTATCTACATGTCCACGCGCGCCGCATACCTAATAGCCAGAAGTACTACCTAACATAAAGTCAGGATATTATCAAATCATTGTTCATGAGTCCTGTTATCTCACAATCAAGGGCATTGTTATCACTAGTCAATTTATTGATAAATCCTACTGAGTGTAGCATATAAGATCCACGGGTCATGAGGACTGAAATCACCTGCACCTACAACCTACATAGTAATGTTGGGCTCTATCAACCGTGTTAATACCGAATCCTTAGTCATTCCAAAATAATGGAATCGGCCAGGGAGGAACTTGGCGGGGTGACTCCGTGGAGATGTCTCGACTGGTGTGGAGAAATATGGTCTCCCCGCGGAGATACAAAAGTCTGTCCCTGACAATGTCACCCGCGCCATGACATGACAGCTCGTCCTGATCTGATGTAAAACCATTCGATACTACCTCGTAGAGGACTTCAAGAGCTGCTGATTTCATCGGGCCGTTATTGAGTTGAGGCACTGGCTGAAATGCACGCCAGCATGGCTTTACCGCTCACCGAGACAAGTTCCATGCCACATTATCGGGCGAAGGAATATCACGAACGGACACCGGGCATGTCCGCTGGGTACAAGACCACAAGGCTCTAGTGCTGAGTTCTGGGAATAACGCAAGGTGAAGTATGGTGATACTCGGGGCTAGTGAGCCCGCGACTCCTACGCCTAGAGCTTGCTGACCAATGCAGGACAAGACCTAGGAATCCCCATCAAGTTTAATTACTCGGAGAGAGGCCCGTAGAAAGTACATGAGGTCAATGGTGTCAATCTGTGTCTAATTAAGTAGCGGTGCTCTAGGTCTAAAGAATCGTAACAATTTTAATATCTGTCCTTCCATCCTCAAATGTCCTATTTCGCGAGAACACTGGCCGGTACTGAAACGGGCGCTGACTCAATCCTACTCTCCTCATCGGTGACATTGCCTTTGTTTCTATTGGCAAGGAAGTGCATGTGCATGTGAGAGTCTACATGAGGACCCTGGTACTCAACACCATCAACCTTGACAGGATCCTCGTCAAACAAGTACATGTACCAGTAGTACACGCCGACAAACATGCCACCGCCAATAATGTTGCCAATCGTAGCTGGGATCATGCCCTTCCAGATGTACAGCCCGACGGTAAGGTCGGGTGTCTTGAGCCAGATGGCCAGAGACATGTAGAACATGTTGGCGACAACGTGCTCGAGGCCGAGGACGACGAAGGCGAAGATGGGCCACCACATACCGATGACCTTGGAAGCAAGATCCTTTGCTTGAATGCCGAGGAAGACGGCAAGGCAGACGAGCCAGTTGCAGCCGATGGCTTTGAGGAAGATTTGATGAACTTGCGGCGATATTTGTTTCTTGCTGGCGAAAGACATGACGACTTCTTTGTAGGGTGATGCATCAAAGACACCGCCATCTACGGAGTAAACAAATATTAACTGCGGCCTTAGCATTTAGTAGGTTCGACAACTTACATCCCATAATGATAGACATGACAAATAGCGATCCTGCAAGATTGCCGAAAAAGCAAAGGAACCAATGCAACAGCATCTTGCGGATCGGAAGCCGGCCTTGGAGCACGGCAGTCAGAGTAAACTAAATCCCCATCAGCCACAATAGAACGATAAAGCATCAGGCTAACTTACCATGGTAGTTGCAGTAAACAAGTCCGCGCCCGTAAGTACAACAAGCACTAGACCAAGAGGGAAGACACCAGCGCCAAAGAGCTTTACCAAGCCGGGCGCGTTCTCAGTGTACCAGGGGGCTGTCATTGCACACAGAGAGACGCCACAGCCAAAACCAAGAAGACATCCCGCGGAGACGGCGGAGAGGAAGACCTTGTCGGGACGCATGTTGCCTCTCTTGACACCAGAACGGGAAACAAGCTCGATTGTTTCTTGCGGCGTGTAGGCCGCCAGGTTAGAGATGCTAACCACAAGAGGGTTGCTCATGATGAATTGATGTAACGTGAAGTTATTGTGGTATATAATGGAAGAATTTGTCTTGGGGATTTGATACAATGTTAGGCAGCTTGAGCCTTTTATCCAGAGTTGATAAACACGATGCAAGCTTATCGCAGACTCAAGTCCGTCTAGACCCTGCCAAGTCAGGAGAGTTATGGAACTATATCAGCATGAGATCATAGAGTATCGGACTGATGCCGTCTACAAACCCAGCCCTAGCAGAGAAAAAGGCTCACTGCTAGGGCCGGCGATTTCGGCCAGTCTCTCCACCATCAGAGCATGTTGGGAGTAGAAAGTCCTGCTGCTTCAGGGCTATTAACTTCTCGGCAGTGGCTGCTAAGACTACAGCGGTATAGCATTGGTTATCCGGTCCTATCACACTGTTATTTAACAGGCCTTCATCCACTTTCTTAGTTCTGCTCAGTGGCCTGACTTGCAGAATGGTTTAGACCCCTGTAGTGGACCGAAATTAACCACCGATGCGCTGGAATGGGGGGAAGAGCCGCAGGAGGCCCCACTGCTCTATTTAGAACTTAATCTTTAGGTACCGTCCCGGCGGGCTCCGGTCATTTCTCACTCAAAAGAAATGGGCGGAAGTAATGGAACGAGTTGTCTTCACCTTGGGCTGACCGACCTTCACCGCCCCATGATCAATTGAGCAGGGCCAATTACAGCATTACAATTACCGAATCTCGCGGCAATAATTTATGGCCCAGGCAACCCTTTGCCTTTGCGGGCTAATCCTAGCAGCCACTCCAGGGCCTATCTACACCTCCTGTGAAGTTACTATTCAAGTTAATTATTCGCGCATGCCACGCCGCGAATGCCTACAAAATGTTGAAGGAACGGATCAACGGCCGCATATAATGTTGAATTTTTTATGCTTGCGGCCAATGTCGGGTCGTGGTTCAGGTGCTTTTGCGGGCCGCGGACGCCGCAGGTCGGATCATTTTTTCCAGCTCGGAGGAAACAATGGGATTCAGGGGCCGGAACTGCGGGTCATGCATCTCCAGAATTGGTGGAGGGGCAGAATAACGCTGCTATCTATGGTGATCTCTAAAGCTTCGTGATAATTGATTAAAGAATTATTATACTAAGCTAATGTGTAATGACCCCGGGGGTGACGTCTTGTCAAGATGTTCGGAAATGTGACGGGAAATCCACTAGATATAAATTTTCATCTTAAGAAAACCCTGTCTTAAGCCGGTGGGTAAAGAGCATGGTATCTAAACTTATGGAGATGCTCTTGGCACTACTTCTTCCATGCTGTTGTGACTTAATCACCAACATCTCTGTCTTAATAAGGTTGAGAAAGGCGCGGATAAGGTCATTAGAATCTTTGTGATTATGGACTTCGTCCATAAACTGTGGATAAAATAATGTCAGACGAAGGGAACCACAGGAAAATACACCACGCTGAAGAATACTGTGACTGACCTCGTTAACACTTTTCCGAACTTCAGCTCTCTCCCTTCCAGTTTCTTCAAACTGGATAATGGAAAAGAATGCATCTGTTCTGTGACCTTCTTTCCTCCCTCCCCAAAAGATGACATCGTGGCCAAGTCTGCGCTCAGCAAAGTTGTGAACATAAACCCAGCCACCAAGCCACCAGGCAAGAAACTCTAGATATATGCAACCAAGAGCCCAAATATCGTAGGAAGGACCAATAAGACCGTCACTAGAAGAGAAGTCAATCTCAGGGGCGCGATATGAAGGTGAGTTGACGATAAACCCCCGCCTTGCCTTGTCGACCTCTGCCTTCGTACTGAATTCAGTGAAGCCAAAATCCGTTATTTTCAATATCCCACCCCACGTCTCAAGGGCAGAGGATTCTTTTGGAAACCAGAGGATATTCTCGGGCTTGATGTCACCGTGCCGACCAAATAGCTGACGAATCTCCTTCTCGCCCCCATGACGCACTATCCTTTTGCTATCTGGGGGCGGGGTGAAACGATCCTGAAGACTGAAAGAATCAGTGCGATAGCAGTGGATGGTTGACAAACCTTCAGCAAGGCCTTTGCACTGAGTTCCTAGCCACACAAGAGTTTTATCGCGATCAGCGTCGAAAGGATTTGGTCGAATTTCCTTCCAATATCCGTAAAGATCGGCGTCTGCCCAAGGAAAGATGAAATGACAAGCGCCATGATGGTAATACGTAGCAAGCAGGGATATGAGATGAGCATGACTGTCCTTTAGCTTTCTCAAAATAAGCGCCTCGTTCTGCGAGTCAGCACGAGCTTCGCTGCGGTTTATTCTCTTGATGGCGAAGACGGGCGGCACATCTCTTCGAGTCTAGGTGCGCACGAGTCAGGAATATTAGTCTAAAGGCTCTTGAAAATGTGAAGCGATCTTGATCATACTAACTTGAAAGCCGTGGTGATCGGCATGGATCATGACCTGGATCACTTCACTGAACCCTCCTTTCGTTGAGGCTAGAGACCAGGAAGTAAACGGGGGTATCTGATATACACGCAAGGTCTGCGCAGTGTCCTTTTTGGGGGAGCATGGTTTGAAATACGGAGAAAGAACTACCCATTGTTTATCGATGAATTTGTCGTAAAAGCTCTTCTTGCGTCGGAATCCACGCAGGGAGACTTCTTTCCCGTCTTTCGTTTTGATAGTAAGGACTGCTGCGTCTACCCGATCACCTAAGGCGAGAGGCAGATCATCATCGCAGACCTCTTTTTCCAAGAATGAGATAATCAATGAAGCTCGTTTGAGTAGAACCAGAATAATAAATATCTTCTGGTATTTCTTGCACCCGGAGTTGCTTCGAGTCTTTGGATTACCTGTCCCGCAAATGACTGATGCCTCTCTTTCAAAGTTTGGCACACGTGGGCGCAGAAGAAGAAAAATAGGAGAGCTTCGCCACCGATCGCACCGTGCGAGCTCTTTCTCCACTGCCTTCAAAGTCAGGAGCCTCGGTATCTCGTTCCTTGGAAGAAAGATCCTGTTTCGGTATTCTGGGTGGTCACTTGGTACAGTCGCACTAATAATCCGGCTTTGCAAGTTTGGCTCTTTCCGAAACTTGTCACCTATACGGCCATACTTTTGTAGTGCTTTGTTTACGCCCTTGACTTGGTTCTGTACATACGTCAGCGAGTTAGTTATCGGAGAGAATGAGGAGAGCCTTACGTCTATTTGAGATTTGGTAAGCTTACCCGTCTCAATCGCCTTGTGCAGAAGTTGGTTGGCAGAGCCGTCTGTCTTCCTGCGCTGGAAATGTACCTTGTCATGCTCACAATACCTATCAGCTCCCCTCGCCTCGGCAACAGTGAGACCCTCTATCATCCCTTCAGGTCTTGAGTGGCTAGGGTGACATTCCCGACCCAGCGAATTACGTGAGAGCGGAGTTGGCGCGCTCTGCGTTGTCGTGTGCGCCAGGGCCTTTTCATGACTCAGTGACTTGTTCGAATCCATCCTCGTCAGTGTGAAACAATAACGTCCATGTTACATGGGGCGATGCAGGGTCGTGCCTAGTAGACAGTGTCATAATTTACAATCACAATTCTTGGAGGCTATTCACTTTCAAGTACTCTTTGAAATCAGGCTCTACGAGACAGGTACCAAAAGTCCAGTCACTCCCCACCATATTCGGGAAGGTGGCCTCCCGAGCCCTCTTGGCTATCAGGCTGTGGTCTTTGAACGTTTCATTGGTCCATTGCGGGCGTTTACTGTCTTTCTGCGGTACCGCCACCATGTCCACTTGTCATCTGGCACACCTAGTAATTCCTGATTGGTTTTAGGACCCGAGTCAGCAATAAACGCCTTGAGGCAGCATGCCCGCGTGCATACGCCACCAGAGCCTACATATCATCCCTCGCCCTTCCTGAATTTTTGCCAGGTTCCCCTCTTCTTTTCTCATCACGCAAATCCGTTCCACCAGCCGCAGACGGCCATCATGAAGCCTTTTAAGATAGCAGATCGCTTCCAGACCGCAACTAAACGCTTTTTGGGCTTGCGTCACTCTCGAAAAGGTTCAGCCAGAATTTCCTCAGGCCCAGGCGCGTCGCAGACACAAAACATCGGAGCAAGCAAGATTGACCCGGAGAAATTGGCGCAACGCCTGAACTCAGCATTTAAGCCAAATGAGTTCCAAGTCGATGTATACCATCTACATGCAAATTAATGGCTCTGAATTCAGCTCACAGTTTTATAGTTAATTCACAACACATACATAATCCAAGCTCCAAGACTTCTTTTAGATGTAGGCTCTCGTTCAGTGTATTCCAACTCGTGCTCATCAAATCTTAGGAAGAAATTAAAAAATGCCGATAAGACTATTAATATCAAAAGGAGGCAGGTTCAGGTTATCATTCGGGCTTTTACCTACTTTCTGGTTGTAGGATCAGATCATCAAGCCGCCAAGACAATTTTCTCGTCATTGTGCTGATAAGCATACCGTAATTAGCATTGTGCATCGGGAAGACCGGGAAAGCTAGTGGGATAAGCGAATTACGTAGGCCACTCATATCAAGGAATTTAAACAGTTTCCATTTTGGGATATAATGATCAATATTATCACCTGCAGCGCTAGACCGGTCACGCCACAGCGAGTGAATATCATCACGCGGAGCGGATGAAGGGGTGCCAAGCAAGCGGCACACGGCTTATTTGCATAGAACACGCAGCCTGCAGTCAATATCACATCTTCGGCGGCCCCTATTGGTCTATGGATGGATGTCAGTCGCAAAAGTATGTATCATTCCGGGAGCGGATTGGCAAGAACCATTTCAGCCCAGTTGGCAGGGTTGAAAGACGGCTCGGCCTACAGACCAGCCGACGACAAGGCATAAAGGAGGCGCGCGAATAATCTAATTATGAAAAAGGACACCAAAATATTCTTCATTGATCACTTTCAGATCTGTGAACTTCTCCGACTTTGATTAGTTGAGCATACGTTTGGATTAGCAAGGCGTGGTTCTGCGGCTTACCTACACGAACATGGCCCCTAAACGTGTCTCTCCAGCCAAAAAGATAGAAAACAAACTGGTGTGCAGTTTCTTTTATAACACACCGGCTGAGTTCTGTCCTGAAGGGAGTTTAGGTGAAATCATAAAAAAAGACTTCATTTTGCAGGCTTTGTCATACCGGCCGCCCAGTGTCAGCTCCGAACGCTTAGAAAAAGTGATCACATTTATTTCGAAAAAGGCCCAGAAGACTTTCGCGACTTGGATCTCGATCGGCTTCAAACATAACCTATATGAAGTGATGGAGCTGTTTATGGACAACGAAGCCTGCGATGCCGGACTGCCCTTTACGGAGGAAGAGTTATTGAGGATTACTGTCGAGTCGTTGGGCGATGAAGAATACTTTTGCGAAGACGTCGATGTCTCTAACTTCTTACAAAGGCAGTGGCAGTTTTGCGCACCAGTCTTTTCCTCCGAGAAAGAGAATCACGACGTGGACGAGAAAGCAATCTTACCGTTTACTGAAAAACATTCAACAACGCTCAGTGAAGGAGCGTTTGGCGAAGTCATGAAGTACGCAATACATGAGTCTCATATGCATACCGAAAAATTGGTGAGTTGTCGTGTTTTGATAGTTTGAATGTCATCCACTATTACCTTAGAATGTCGACTGACATATATGACCTACATAAGATGCCCCGGCCCGAGTATGTTGCAGTCAAACGCATCAAGCTGGAAGCTCAAAAGAACAAGGAAATCAACATCGCTGGCTGGGAAAAGGAAGTAAGGGCGCTCTGGAAAATGAGAGAATTTGATCAAAAGCACATCGTCAGGTTTATTACCGCCTTCCGCCGGAGGGATGAGCACTATTTGATCCTCGAATGGGCTGATGGTGGGAACCTAAGAAATCTCTGGGAGACTTTTAAGCGCGAGTTGTCTCCTGGGCTAATCAAGGACGCTTTTGGGCAGTTGTTTGGGCTCTCTGAGGCACTTAGCCAAGTTCATAAGCCCGAGCTCAACGACGAGTCCCCAAACAGACATTTTCGTCATGGGGACCTGAAACCAGAGAATATTCTTTGGTTTCGGGATTTGAACGACCTAGGGAAAATAGGGACACTGAAGATTGGTGACTGGGGTCTTGCCAAGCAACATCAGGACTTGACTCACGTACGAACCCAAAAGACATCAACAGGTTTCGGAACACGCCTCTATGAGCCACCGGAAGAAGTAACGATCAAGAACAACACTCTCGTCGTTCTGGATCCAAATAATCCCAATGGCAAAGCCGCCAGGAAGCGATCTAGACTTTATGATGTCTGGGCAATGGGTTGTATCTGTTTCGAGTTCTTGGTCTGGCTTATGTATGGCCAAGATGGCTTAGTGAGGCTCAAGTCGGGCTTCGATAGAGTGAAGAGTGACTTTATTCGCTTCTACGAAATTGACGAAAAAGACGTTGCAAAGGTTCACAGGGTCGTCAAGGAATGGATGGATCATATGGCGGAAGACCGAGTCTGTGAGGTTGGAGAAACTGCTTTGGGCGACCTCCTTGAGCTCATCAAGGATCGCTTACTGGTGGTTGAGCTACCAGATGGATTGGGATCAGCGATCGACCTTTCGAAACAGCCGAGACCGAATAGTCGCCCCTCGACTGTCACGCAGCAAACTCAAAGTCCCACCGTGTCGGGAAACCCACAATTACCAGCAGGCATACCTCACATCAAAGTGGATGAACCGGAGCCTTTAGAACACCAGAGCCTTCCAAGGACACAAGAGGAGTTTGTTCCGAAGCCACTTGCAACAAATCGTAACCGACGCGTGCGTTCCGCCGAACTTTACGACCAAATGACCATTATCATGAGTAAGGACAACATAGGGAGAAGCCCACATTACTGGCTTTCAGGTACCCCCAGGCCCCCTCTTGGCGCTACTACTTGGAATATAGGACGTAGGAATGAGACATCAACGGCACAATCTCCCAAAGACACGAGTGGAGGTTTGTCTGTGACACAGACTCAGACATTAGCATTGACAGAAAGAGTACGTATTTGAACGTGTCCGTGACTCTTTTCGCAGCATTTATTAACTTGTTCACTTTAATGTTTAGCGAGTAAGTTTATTGATATCTACATCAATGCCCAACCCTTTCAAGGCTGATGAGAACGACGTTTCACAAACAGGACGTGAGTTTACTTGTGACCCTCTATCTATTCCAAGTCATAGCTAATATGATCTAGTATGTACGTTGATGACTTCCCTATTAATGGCGGTCCTGGCCTCAAGTCGATGACCTTTCCTGACTTCTCATAGGGTGTAAGGACTGAGTTCATAATTTCTTTCTTAGACTTCTGAGGCTAATGGTAATCTATAGAGAGTAAGCATATGAACCAGCTACACCGACAAGAATCATTTATTTCTAACCTGTTCCCTGTGTCTCTTAGACGGTTAGTTAAACACGCACCTTCAATAAGTCATGATGACCATAGCTCAATTGACCTGGTAACAGAATGTTAGTGCCTGTCCTTGTTTGACAACCACAAATGCTGACTTACATCTCAACAGCTGGACGAGGATTGGAAGCACATCATTGACAACCACATGGGGAACTCTATCCTGTCGTCACTCAAGTCTAAAGGCCTGCTTGATTCAAATTATCCTGAATCTGCAAAGCTATGTCAAGTTTGTCAAACATTTAGAAACGATGTTTGGAGCCCCAGCTTCAGCATTTCTTACACCGTGGAGCATCTGAAAAGCAATTCTAGTTCCGATGCATGTGGCTTATGCACCGTGCTATGGGAGCTAAGCCAGCGAGCTGGAAACAAAAGTCCTTTTGTACATCTTTCCCGGGAGCGATCGACTATCCTCCTGAATACCTACACGCCAGTTGCGACTTTGCTCCGAAGTCCTGGTGAGTCTACAGTTGCTTGCCAAGTTACTGGAAACAAGGTTACTTACTTGTTCATCGCCGTTTAGATCTGGAAACTGGAATTGACAGTCAGATACAAGTCGGCCTCCCTACTATGCCTGCAGCTGGCAGCACTGCATATCTAGACATTATCCGGCAATGGCTCTTAACTTGTGATAACTCGCATAGCATGTGTCTTCGAGACTCGAATAGCTCCAGTAGCTCAGGCAAAAGCAAGAACTTGCCGACCAGAGTCATCGCTGTTGGTAACGATGGAGACGAAAAGGTCCATCTCGTCGAGACTGACTCCAGCAGCGAGGGAGATTGGGTAGCTCTGTCTCACCAGTGGGGCACTGGCACTCAGTTTCGTACTCTGAGAACAAATATTGACGCTCATCGCGCCGGTATCGGCATGGACGAGCTCCCAGCGACCTTCAGGGACTCTGTTATCGTGACACGAGCTCTTGGTCGTCCCTACCTATGGATAGATTCTATATGCATCATCCAAGGTCCTGATGGGGACTTCAACCAGGAAGCAAAGCGAATGGAACAGGTTTACAGTGGCGCATATTGCGTTCTTGCTGCAAGCCGTTCTCCTGGTCACTTCGCAGGTTTCCTCGGGCCGAGGAAAAAAGCCTTGAGCGTTACACTTCGTCGAGAAGGCTCAAAACCATTCTACCTTCGCGAGATCATCGATGACTTCCAGTCCCATGTCCTGGAAGGGTCTCTAAACGGGAGAGGCTGGGTCTTACAAGAGCATGCGCTTGCGCGCCGAACTATTTACTTTACGGAACATCAGACCTAC
Organism: Fusarium tupiense; assembly: GCA_013364945.1. NCBI lineage: Eukaryota > Fungi > Ascomycota > Sordariomycetes > Hypocreales > Nectriaceae > Fusarium > Fusarium tupiense. The sequence continues at coordinate 116,425 of JABEEO010000459.1, read as the reverse complement.
TTTGAATGCGGCGATGGTGTTCATTGCGAGTCTATGTGTAAGATGTACAGGCAAGTTACTCTCTGTGAAGCCGTGGTTCATTTCTAACATCACAATAGCCAACGAGCGACCTTTTTGGGCGACCCGAACTTCCCCCGGTTGATGATGGAAGCCGACAAAGGTGCCAAGATCCTTGGGTACCAAGATCTTTACAAGATGTACTCTGGGCTTGCTCTAACGCGTCCTTCTGACCGACCATGGGCAATCAACGGTCTTCAAGAACAAATTGTGTCGGCCCTGAAAATACAGGGACAATTTGGTATTTTCTTCGAAGACCGTCCGGGAGGCCGTCGCCGTGGTCTCCTTCGCCGAAGTCTACTCTGGCGTCGTTCCGAAACAGTCACATCTCTCGATCGCATCTCATTCGCATCCGGTCCTGGTGCTCTCGTGGTGCCCTCGTGGTCGTGGATGGCTTATAGTGGCCGTATTGATTACATCCCGGCTGAGTTCGGTGGCACTGAATGGGAACCTTTGCAAAGCCAGTGGGACTCTGGTGACAAAAGAACTAACAGCGGTGTGCTGGTCGCCCTAGCGAGTGACTACGATATGGGACATACGGATTCGACGCTTATTTTTGACTCGCCTCTGAATTTCAAGAAGGCAGGGACCCTTTGTATTGTGCTTGGAAAGCAGAAAGGAGATATGTCCGATACTGAGAAAGTCCATTATGTGTTACTGGTGCAGCCGAAGCCGCTTGCTACCGAAACTCAAAAGGCATCCTGTGAGAGAGTGGGTGCTGGTACTTTACTTGGAAAGTGTATCAAAGGGAACAAAAAGGAAGTGTATCTTTACTAGGTTCATGATCTCGGTATTTCGCTGATGAGCGATCCGTACAGGGGCGGCCGCCACTGGATGGGTAACGGAGGAACAAGCTTCAAAATTGACCAGAACGCATTGGCTATTTATTCCTTCTACTCCTATTGTGTCGCCGGTTCTCATCCAGTATAGACCATGATGTAATCTGATTCCTTCCCCATTTGCCCTAAATTATGTCACAAACTTCTAGATTACAACTGAATATCTATCAGCCCTCAGCTTACCGTCTTCATTTGAGGAGATTTTGGAGGATATTCCACGCCAATCGGAACCCTAATAATATGCGGGCTTGCGATGGAGGGCGCTTACGTGAAGAATAATGTCATTGGTTGATAGGCGGATCATACTCTGGAGGCTTGGTGAGGCGTCGTGATAACGTCTAATTAAGAGCTCCGCCTATCGCGTAAGGCTAAGATATGTGGCTCAGACCTTATCAGTGCAAACAGAGATCAATTACTGCATCTACGTGCGAGTCTCAAAGAAGTCCGATATGTTGTCCTCCACGGCTGGAACATTTGTTCGGTCATTCTCACATCTTCGCAAGGGAGTACTTCTCATGGCGATATTAGATCCCTCTCAGCAAAAAGCATTTAAATCAACATGGAACTGGTTTAAGTTTCTGAAGGAGATAAGATGTCACCTGAAACCCTATCAAACATCTTTTCCAAACAAGTCAGCCCAATCCCTCAGAGATAGAAATATATCGTAATTACAGTTCAAGAGAACTACAAAGCATCACATCGAATCAGCAACAAACTCTCCAACGCGCACATGCCCTAATCTGAAAGCATAAACATGAGCAATACTGTATATATAAGTCTTCCCCCTCACTCTCCTCTCGGTTGCGAGGACTTCATTCAGAGATTTTCTCCGGTGCAGTAATAACCTGGTACGACCGTCCATGGAGGTTCGACACAGCGAGTACTACAGACAACATATTGTACCTTCCACCAAAAGACAAAATGCGCTGGCACGGCCTGTACGCAGAGGCTCGACTAGAAATACTCGACTTCGTTGCCAATTCCACCATTCATGAAAAGGGCTCCATTGCGCAATATGCCTGCGTGTCCCGAGAATGGCAAGGTTGGTTCGAGATATTCACGTTCAAGCGCGTGGAGGTATCAACCTCCGATATCTTGCCATTTATCACCACGTTCATGACTAATCCTCGACGTCGGAAGTACCTCCAATGCATTGGCGTGAGACTCGATCTGCCGACTCACAAACACATTCAACATCCGTTTCTTGATCGGCACAACAAGTTCCTAAACATAAATCAGCAAATGCAAGTCCTTGCGCAGAAGGCCCCTACGTTATACGGCAGTAGCCCATGGCTAAGGCTCCAAGAGGAGGAAAATAACCGTGCTTTCACGATGATTTTGCGAGGTCTGTTCATGGAGCTTTTTCAGTGGAGGAGGGAGGACTGCCATCATGCCGGCATCGAGCTGGAGATCATTGCTGATGCCAAAAGTCATTGGCAGAAGACTGCGGGAGAATACCGAGCACTCAATCCCCCCGCCGATGCTGGAAATGGGGACTTTTATAATAGCCTCTCAAGTGATCTTCAAGTCTTCCATGCGCCTCCGTATCATGGACATAAATTCATACACGATGGCGAGTTGGACTTCCATATTTGGCTTGAGCTAGACGTGCCTATGGGAGGGAAGTTAGGTCCTGAGGTCCACGCCATCTCGAGCCTATCGATTCTTCGCCGAAGTGTTCGCCATTTCGATCCATATGCTATCGCTCACATTGTAAGCCTTCTTCCGCGTCTCAGGGAATTCGAATGGGAGGTCAGACCTCATGCGCGTTGGGAAACCGAGCATAAGTTCCATCGCCATCTGCGGGTGCTTCTATCTGCTTTCTCACCGGCTATGACCAAGATCAGGATTCAGCAGCAGCCAACATCAAAACCGCTGAACAGTACTGGGCCCTCTGAGCACCTTCCAGGCCTTGGCCGACGTCTGATACTCGCATGTCCGTTTCTTACCAACATCTACTTGGACATTAGCGTCGACGCGACCAGATTCTTCCGCACGTGGGCTTACTTGCAGAATGTTCAAAATGCCTGCGTACGAACTAACCAGCCATTGCTTGACGAAGCTCCCAACTCCTCAAATAATCTTTTCGGCTGGATTGGCGAGGCGGTATCTTCTATGCCAAAGCTCAGGGCTCTGTGTGTCTTTAATAAAGTCGACTCTGCAGCTTGCATGGTTAACTGTCTCGTTGAGCGTGAGAGCTTTAAAGTCGTTGCCCACTGCAGTTGGCCATTTGATGTCAGAGATGATACCAAGGCCTGCTGGAGAAAGTCTGGGGGACAGCAGTCTGATGAGGGTGTTTGGATGTTGGTGCAAAGCTCGTACGACACGGTTCAACGTGAGATTATGTTGCAACAGCACTGGCATAGCAGTCTCTACTAAATAGGCTCATTGAAAGACATTTCAACCTATCAAGATTTCTCATCTCTTCGTGTCAAACCGTTAAAGATTCCATCTGCCTTCTTCTCTCTTGACTACCTACAGTTTATGCTGACGACCTACGATGCCTCCATCGATAGAGCATTGCATCAGGGTCACACATTCATACCCTTTCCTACACTCCTTCCAAACAGACTCATCAAGAGTCGCCCGTGTAAAACCTTGATTAACACAAAATCCGATATAATAGTTATCGGCATATGCTAAGATATGGGTTATGTGGGAGGAAGTAGCTTTGATATAGTCTTTCAGATGATCCATAAGGCTAGCACCGTAGCCCTTTACCTGATCCTCAGATAAGACAGCACAAAAGGCTACCTCAGCAACATTCCAGGTTCCAAGCTGTCGAAATGTTATCCCGCCGATAATCTGTTGGGGCATGCGAACGATAGCGATAGATCGATATTTGGGATTGTTGACGAGATCGATGTAGTCATTTAATGCCTCCGGAGATTGATATCGGTAAATAGACCTGAGATTGTCAAGGATTTCCATACTCTCTTTGCCTCCGTCGTTGAAGACAACCCGAAATTCTACGCCGCCATTTCGCTCTGCGATAACAGCAGGCTCAGCAATAGTCAGGATTCTTCCTGTTTGTTGGATCGTCAAGTCTCACCTTTCAGGCACAGCAGTCTTTCCGATAGTACCCTTGGGCTTCAAGTGTAGTGCTTTATCAGCTGTGGTAGTGGGGTCCTCGGAAGCTGAGCGCTTCGCGACACTAGTGAGGTCCAAAGACAAGAGATTGTTTACTGTCCATTTGTAATAGTCGACTGTAACGTCATGATCATCAAATATGTAGAAGAAAAAGAATAATTTAAAAGGAACCTAGAGCAGGAGTGTTTATATATTGGCTAGGGCTGGTAAGCACCTGACCTGCTACATGGCTCTAAAGAGTTGTTGCCTAGACGTACATTAACCTGCCTGAGGCTACCCAATAAATAAACTCTTGTATCGCATCAGTTTACCTAAGCCGGCCTAAACCTGCCTATTATCTATATGTACTCTAGCTCGCCTTAAGTTACTTGAAACATATATTGCCATTAACTCTACTGTATAGCGCAGTGTCCCCTTTTCTGAATTCTGTCCGCTGATTTAAGCTTGTCCCATTTTCACAGCTCTCGCCAGGATATAATTTCACTCTTCATCCTCCTCTAGCAAGTTATACCACTCGGGGATATCTTTGACAAGGCCCCACATGTACTTCTCCAACTTTACCGCACACTTGGAATATACAGTCGTCGCGTCATTATATTTCCGACAATTGCTGAAAATCAGTTTGAGATCGTTGACGAGATCCTTTGGTGCGGCATAGTAATCGTGCTCCAATCTTTCTAGCATCGTCGACAAATCCATCGGGGTTATTATGACGTTATAGTAGTCGGGCACATCGTCCTTGTTGACTGGATGGAGGAAAGGCCATGCTTGTTTGTGGCTTTGAACTTGATACAAAAACCGCCTCATCTCGCTGAAATGAGGCCCGTGGCGTGGTTGCCTTGATAGTTCGTCCATGGCTGGGGACCAACCGGTTGCCCTGATGTGAGGAATAGTGAGCGGGTCGATTGGAGTGATGATGCCATCGGCCCATTGCTGAGGAGGTTGATGAACGATGTGGCTTTTACTCAAAGGTCGAATCTTTGCGAGCACGGTTTCTTTCTGCTTGAGAAGCATTCGTCCAACCTCCAAATAGCGTAAACGCGGTACCAAGGAACATTGCATCAGGGTTCCTCCTTCATAGTCTTTTATGTAGCCCATCCAAATGGTCTTTTCAAGTGATATATCCTTTGTGAATCCTTGTTTCTGAAAGTAGCCAGTGGCATAGTTATCTGCATAGGTTAGGAAGTGCATTGCCGGGGACGTTGCCTTGACGTAGTCCTTTAAATGGGCCATGAGATGAGCACCATAACCTTTAACTTGTTGATCTGAAGATACGGCGCAAAACACGATCTCGGCAAATTTCCGTGTCCGAAATTCTCGAAAAGATATACCGCCGATGACTTCCAGGGGCTTCTTAACAATGGCGATGGATAGATGGATACGGTCATAGACGAGGCGTGCAATATAGTCCTTTGGCATTTTCGGTAGTTGCTTCTGGAACAAACACTTGAGTCCTGTAAGAAGAATCATGCTCTCTCGTCTACCATCATTATTATCAACCCGATACTCTATTTCGCCGTTTCGCTCTTCAACCACAGCAGGCTTTGGAAGAGTTAGGCCGACTGGCATCTATATTGACCAGCGCACTCACTTTGTCTGGGAAGGGTATTCTGTGAGCTATATCCCAGATTCCTGTGTCTGATCTGTCCAACTCGTGATGAGATGTCTTGAATCTTTTGGCATCGGATGCAGTTTCTGGTTCAATTGAAGCTGGACGCTTCGCGATAGCGAGATCTTGCCCGTCAACGGGCGGATGCGCTCCATCATCCATTTGTATCAAGTGGTGGGAAAGTGCTCCGAGAGATATGTAAAGGACAAAGAATTAAGTGAGGCAGGGTACAAGGAAGGTTCAAATAAATATTCACCCCAATTTCACGAACACCTGACCAGCCATGTGACCAGAGGTGATCATTGAGACAACCAACAGACCAATTAAACAATGAGTTGAGTTATCCAGCCAATTATTTCACAAAAGCCTTGACCAGCAGAAATCTACTAAGGTTTTATGTAATCAGGTTTTCTAAACTTTGAGAGGGATCTGGAGGATAATTAGACGCAGCGAAGAAAACAGTCCCAGGGTTGGTGAGGATTATACTTTGCAGGATGCGAATGTGTAGAATACGGCCACGCAATTAGGCGCTGAATGGACAGGGAAGGCTTATTTTTGCGGCTAAGGGGACTTTTGATATGAATGACTCAATACTTAGTAATGCCTGGATGTTATGATTGATCTGTCTTATACCCAAGCAAAAGACAAGTCGGCTTGAAGCTCAGGCAGGCATACATGGAATTCAAAAACTACGATTGCACTAGATCAGGTAACGTCACGGAAACATACAAGCTTGGAAATTTTATGTCAATTTGTAGTCATTTATCCTATCCAAGACTTATCCCAGGCCAACCATGTCCAGATCATTATTATTGTGCCTGCGCTATCCTTCCTGACCCCTTCCATTCTAAGGTATCATGAGTGTATTCTACTCGTACAGTAATCTATTCGAACTACCATCTGCGAACGATAGCCCGACGTCCTGGATACGTAGGCGCCACTGTTGCGTTCTTACCCGACACTCCACCAGAGGGTAGAAGAACGGGGATGTCAGGGTGCTGTAGGGCCTCGGCTTCAGCGATGGGCATCTCGCCTGCACCTTCATGAGGCTCCGCGGGCTGAGGGGCAGTGGGATGCTCAGCTGCAGGAGCCTCGTGTGCCGTGGTCGCTATTGGCGCAGCTGGGTGTTCGGCAGCAGGCGCTTCGTGGCCCATTGTTGCGACTGGTGCTGCTGGGTGCTCTACGACGACGGGCGTCTCGTGAGCTGGTGGTGCTGAGGCAGCGGGATGTTCAACGACAACTGGTGTTTCGTGAGCTGGCGGCGCGGCGGGATGCTCGGCTACAACGGTCTCGTGAGGCGCTGCAACCTCTTCTTCTGGTGCGTGTTCAGGCACCTCCACGACAACTGTCTCGTGTGGTGGTACTTCATGCTTGGGCTGTTCAATGACCACGACCGGATGCTCTTGAGGAGCTTCGACAGGATTAGCGGTGGGTTGCGCAGCGACGTGTTCTGTGACTGTCTGGATGACAGTGACGTGCACTGGCTTCTCGACCTCGACGGTGTGAACAACCTCAACGGGTTTCTCAACTTCAACAGTATGGATCTGCTGGACTGGTTTCTCAACGACTTGAGTGTGCACCACTGTGACTGGCACTTCGACTTTAACAGGCTTCTCGACTTCAACCACTGAAGTATGGACAACTATGTTCTCAACCACGGATGTATGGATGACAGTCACAGGCTTCTCAACGGGTACTTCGACAGGTTGAGTGTGGATCACTGTAACTGGTACTTGGACTGGGACCTCCACGGGCTGGGTGTGAATCACTGTAACGAGCTTCTCAACCTCCACGGGCTGAGTATGGATGACAGTGACAGGTTGTTCAACTGTCTGGTGCACAACAGAAGTTTCAACTACTGTCACAGGCTTTTCAACCTCGACTGGTACAGTGTGAACGACAGTGACTGGCTGCTCAATGGTCTGATGAACAACCGAAGTTTCGACCACCGTGACAGGTTTCTCGACCTCGACTGGTTGGGTATGGATGACTGTAACGGGCTGAGAGATGGTCTGGTGTACGACAGATGTCTCGACAACTGTCACTGGTTGTTCGATCGTTTGGTGGACAGTTTCGATGACTGTAACAGGCTTTTCGACCTCGACTTCGACGGGCTGGGTGTGAATGACTGTAACAGGTAGCTCAACTGTTTGGTGCACAACAGAAGTCTCAACCACAGTAACAGGCTGCTCGATCGTTTGGTGAACCGTCTCAATGACTGTAACAGGTTTCTCGACTTCTTGGTGGACGATCGAAGTCTCGATAACTGTGACTGGTTTCTCAACAGGCACATGCTGGACCTCCGTCACGGTCGCATGTACTGTCTCGGTTTGGTGCACAACCTCGGTCACATGAACAGTCTCGTGTACCGTCTCATGAACAACCTCCCCAGGTATCGTCACGTGCACCGTCTCATGGACAGTGACCGGCTCGCATGCCACAGGCGCAGCCTCCTCAGCAGGAGGATTTCTTCGAAAGAACGACGGAGAAGCAGTCGCCAGACCTGCAAAGGCTGAAGCAGAAATGATGGTTGAAAAGTGCATGGCAGGCCACGAGCAGTATTAAGGATAAACGATTAGGAAGGAAAGTCGACTCGGCGATACCAGATCGCGAGGTTGATGTAAAGAATGAACGGCAGGTTAATAAATTAAGAAGAAACAAACGACAAGAAAAGAATCGAATGGGAAGGACGATCACAAAACACGCTCCAGGCGGAAATAGAGCGAAAAGAAAGAATGTGTAAAGAGAGAAAGAGAGAGGGATGAAAAAGGCTAAAAGCGCGGGAAAAGACGAGGTTTTTCTTCGTCTTGGCTATGATGTTTTGGCGTCGCATTTCATCCAGGAACATGAGACGTGGCTACCCTTCGGCCTCTATTGAATCCGCCCCAAAATGTCATGATTTTTGATCTTCTCGCGCCTCGTTCCCAGCTCGGAAAGTTGGCACGCCGTAGGGAGATGTGTTTGGAGGAGGCATCTTGGCGATGTGCACTTGTCTCAGCTCACCTCCCCTGCTCAATATCAAAGCACAATAGATAGAGTTGGGTTAAGCTTAAGAGGCATAACGTTAAGTCAGATAACCTACCCCCCCTGTTTGAAACCGTCGCAGTGGCAGGCTTGGCGACCTCCTGGCCCCATGTTTCTCTGCAGCGGAAGGCCTTAGTCCCGGCCTTGGAGACCCCGTTTCTCGGTTTCAGCCTTGTTACTAGATTTTGACTACGAGATTGGGGGGAAGTGACTGATGTTATACGAACTTGGGATGAGTTGGCGCCTTCACCAGCGTTTTGGGTTAGCTGTCAAGGTCTCATCTTGACTATCCTGAAACAAAACCCCGCCAAGTCTTGTATCACGGATCATGCGGCAGGAGGGTCTTCAATTGACGTGAGATAAATAGTCTCGGGAGTTCCTTGCGAAGTTTGTTTCCTTTTTTCCTGGTGAATTGTTCGTAGATTGCAGTTCTTGCGAGGTCTGGACAGCCTAACAGGTTGAGTCGTTATCTTATCTCCCCTGTCTTATCTTATCTGGCCAGCATCCAGGCCATCCCAGGCTGCCAGCTGTTTAACAAGTGCGGCTGAGTCTCCCCGAGTTCAGTATCCGTAGCATGCTTACTCTTATGATAATCTCTTGTCCGTAATCCCTTGTGATCATCGTCCATCACCAGAATTTTGCTAGGTCTGGGACTCCTGTGCAAAAATCCTCTGTACTCATCCTGGCACGTAATATCGCGTAAACAACCACAACGCGTCATCAGAATGAACGTCTCCTTGGTGCAGCCGTCTTCTGATCGATTAAGCCGCCTGTCTGGTATTCCACTTGACATAATCCTCCACCATCTAGACCTTGCAACCTTCACTAACTTGCGTCTCACTTCACGCCAGCTATCCACTAACACCATCCATTCTCATTTCTTCAGATCCGCCAAGACCGATCTGTCGCTGGCTAGTCTACAATCGCTTGCAGATAGAGTGTCTCACCCTCAGCTGGGACCCGTGTTGAGAGAGCTCACTGTTGTTGCAACGCTCTTTGATACCCAGCCAGCCGAAGCTACGGTTCAAACCAGAAAAAAATGGTCTGGATTCGACAAGGACGAATTGAGGCGTGATACATGGAATTATCGCCAACGCGTCGAAGATCTGCGCGAGAGGAAAGTGGCTTGTACGGATAAAGAGGTACAAGCGGCGCAGCGAGATCTTGCTTGGCTACAGACAAGAATTGAACAAGATACAAACACGGACGTCAGCAAAGTCACTGACTTGGTATCAAATATCTTTATAAATGCTACCAATCTCCGGGCTATCACTCTAGATGCCTGCATCATCGCAGGTCTTACCAAAACCTGCCAACCTGCAGAACATCACAAATGGTATCGATCCGCCAGCCAGAACTCAAGTTGGCCTTCAGTCTGGACAGCAGCATCTCAAACCTTTCGCATAATCACCTCAGCCATATCCCGCAGCAGGATCCAGCTTGAAAGACTCCAGATCTTTCCCGACACGTCGCTATGCAGTGTGCAGCTGAGACACATTGAAGATCATTTGAGAACGCTGGACTCAAATGGCTTTGGTGATGCTTGCAAAAGCATCAAATCTTTCGGGCTGAGCTTCTCAACACTTACAAATATTGAAGGAACACCGGTTGGCCAGGGAGAGTGTCTTTTTCGCGATGCTTTTGCAGCAAGGTCTGCCTACAGGCGTAATCGACATCTTGAGTCTGATGCAGAAGACTTTACGGGCGCAGCAACGATTCTTACGCACATGCCCAATCTCACGTCTCTAGATCTTCACCTTTATCATTTAGACCACATCATTTTTCCAAGATACACCAAAGTTTTTTCTCACATCAGCCAGAGCACTAGACTCGGCTACCTGAAGGAACTTTCTCTACGCGGTCTTTCCCTACGACCAGAAGACATTATCCTCTTTCTAACAAACCACCCCACTATCACAAAGGTGTCTTTTGATGGCGTTCTTCTAGTAGGTGGATCGTGGTCAACCGTGTTCTCGTGCATCGAGGCTATGCCTGCTTTGGAGAGTCTTCACCTCAGCTCCCTTAGCACGGAACACCATCACGTAATGAATTTGGATCCAGTAGAACGCACTTTCGAAGTGGACCTAGAAGATAGAGAGAAGTGGGTTCCTTGCGGAGATGGACATATCTTACATACACGAGATATGTGCAGAGACGAGATTCAACAAGGCCTGGTTCTTAGACCTCAGCCGGGACCTCGAGACATCTGGGGGGACAATACGTTGGCGTACTTTGACCGTATCCAGCATGAGTTTGGGCCTCCTTCGCATGCATGGGAGTGGGATCCATTGAAGGAGGATATGTAGACGCGTTCTTGACCCAGTATGGCGAAAAGACTTACCCTAGGTAAATATTAAATTCCCTTTTCTTTGAATGCAGGCAAGGTTATGCGTTCTAGCAACAGTAAGAGATCTAGTTATAAGATCACTAGATCACGATTTCATGCGATAAAACATATTCACGGGTCCTGTTGCTACTCTGGTGTCGGTACGATGCGACTCCCTCCATCTGGACGTTTCGTGAATCGCTGCAGTTAGTTCAACTGCCATTGACAATCAGAGATGGTTACTAGCCATCAGGTTTAAACCTTAGATCAAGCTCGGGATTTATCTAAGCTCATCCAAAATCTTCGGGAGCCAGTATGTACCTGTCGTTTAAGTCGGCATTGAAGCTATTTTACGTCGTTGCCAAGCAGCTCCGGGTATTGCGACGGAAATGCGGTAACCAGGGTGATGGTTTTGAGTTTTGTTGAAGCGACGCGTTTCAGGCCTTCACAGTGGGAAGACAGTTCACTTCACAGTACAATTGCAAATGCCGTGCAAGACATTAAATCACGGTCATATCGCTGAGAGCAATCGTCCATCAATATACATTGTTCAAGGAATGTCTATAGTCTAAGTCTAAGTCTACTTTCTAATCGTATCTCGTCAAAGACGACCGGTCGCACCCAATCGACACAAGTGCATCGCCCTCCATTAACATAAGGATCGTTTCGTTATTTTCGCGTTGGATCGTTCGTCATATGCTACCGGTAGCAGCGCGCGCGGTCCTTTCTCTTCTCTTTCTTTACGGGCGGGTGTTGATTGGAATTCGAGTCTCATTGGAATCTAACATTCTATGCCTTAGCTCCTGTAACATTACAAATCTTAGTCAAACAAAGTGTTCTTGCGCTGTCCACGAAATGGTGTCCAGGTCTGAACTGGATAATCTCTTATTCAGTCCTGGGTCGCTTCCGGGACTCACCATTCTCTCCCTGCTCCTCAAAGTACTCCAGGCTTCCCTTGGGATCAGCCTTCATGGTCTTTCCGCCCTCCTGCCAGCCGGCAGGGCACACCTCGCCGTACTCGTCGGTGAACTGGAAGGCCTTGACCAGGCGGATCGTCTCCTCGACGTCGCGGCCGACGGGGAGGTCGTTGACGGTGATCTGGCGGAGGACGCCCTTGGGGTCGATGATGAAGAGGCCGCGGAGCGCGATGCCCTCGTCCTCGATCAGCACGCCGTAGCTGCGCGAGATCTTGGTGGACTTGTCGGCGATGAGGGGAAGCTCCAGGTCGGGGCCCAGACCGCCCTGCTTGCGGGGCTTCTCAACCCACGCGAGGTGGGTGAAGTGGGAGTCGGTGGAAACGCCGAGCACGGTGGTGTTGATCTCGCGGAAGCGGTCGAGGGCGTTGTTGTACTGGATGATCTCGGTAGGGCAGACGAAGGTGAAGTCCATGGGGTAGAAGAGGAGAACGACCCTACAAAGCCGTAGTCAGTACAACCCATCCAGGTTCTCAGGGGGGAGCGCGAAATCGTACCATTGTCCCTTGAAGTCAGAGAGCTTGATGTCTCTGAACTCACCTCCAGGGAAGAGGGTAGTAGCCGAGAAGTCGGGGGCAGGGCGCTGAACAAAGGCTGAAGACATGATGATGGTGTGTGTTTCGTGATGTCGATTGAAGAAATCTAGAAGGACGAAAAGAAGGGGAGGGAGAAAAGGTTTAAAAACGAAAAAGCTTCGAACGGGAACGCGACTAGAGAAACGGAACGTCTCAGGAAAAAGCAAGCAATCAGTGTGGAGCCCGCGTTATCAGGGGCCGGGCATGGAACAAGGTAGAAAGATCATCAAATTTTAGCGCCATATTAGCTGATACCGTGATAACATACCGGCTGAGCAAGTTAAAGTACCTAAAGCAAAGTAAATTTATGTAATTAGTGCCATTGACTCATGGAATTGTTAGTGGCATCTTTGTTGGCGGTGACGCAAATGTGGACTGACTTATCTCTAGACGGTGTGAATGCCGAACAACGCGTTGAAAAACACGTGCGGTGCCTGCGGCGTCTGCGGAGTCGGTGGCATTTGATTCCAAACTCGCAGCGCCAATCAGCGCATCCATTTATTATCCGGCCCCGGCTTCGGAGTAGCTCGGTTCGGAAAACCGAGCTCACCCTACACCAATCTTATCAGCACATCTCATCTTATCAACTGCGATATCGCTGCCATTCTTTGGAATCTGATGTTGATCATGATTGTTCTATTATTAATCTGATGAAAAAAGAAATCTAGTTTTTCACTCCATTGCTGACTTTTGTGCTCTTTGTGGCGAGGAGATTGGCTTCGTGGATTATCTCTGACATGTCGTCGAGCGCTAATCGCGGGCTTAGTGCACAGATCCTCAGTGCTACCTTTCCTCGAACCTTGGTTGTCAAGATACCAGCTTTGTTGCTTGAGATGAGACTCTTTGAGATACCAGTGTTGATAGACTCAATATCATCTTCCGACAAACCCTCAGGTGCATAGCGGAATGTTATAACGCCCAAGCTAGCAGAGCTCACAATCTCCCAGTCAGGTATTTTTCTCAACTCCTCTTCCGCCCGCTCAGCAAGATCGAATCCATGATCAATCATCTCCCCAATCCTCTCAACACCAATAACTCTCAGTGTAAACCACAACTTCATAGCGCGACTCGCAGGTCTAGTGAGCTCCATGCTGTAGTTCCAAAAGTTGGGGATATCCTCATCCTCAATCGCTACACCATCGCGCAGATAATCTCCCTCGTTCGCAAAGCTTCGGACCAGATTCGCTTTGTCTTTTACCAGGAGAAGACCGCAGCTGTAGGTTTGGAAGAGCCATTTGTGCGCGTCCCATGACATGCTGTCGGCGTACTTGAGGCCGGCGACTGTCTCGTGGCGTGTCGCGGATAGAGTTGCTGAAGCGCCGTAAGCGCCATCGACGTGTAGCCAGATCTGTTCCCTTTGGCAAATCTCTGCGATTTCGGGTAGAGGATCAATGGCGCCCGTGTTTGTGGTTCCACAAGTCCCAACAACCAAAAACGGTACAAGACCTGCTTTGCGATCATCCTGAATTGTTTTGGCCAAAAGAACTGGATCAAGTCTGAAGTTCTCATCCGCAGGTAATCGTCGGATCTGCTCCTTATCGAATCCAAGCAACTTCATAGCTTTCGCAACAGAGTAATGCGTCTGGTCCGAAAGATACGCAACAGCCTTTCTGGTTTCACCATGTGGCACAAAGCGATCCCTCGCTAGCACAATCCCCATCAAATTCGCCATTGAACCACCCGAGACACAAATCCCGCCTGCACTCGCCGGGAACCCAACCCTCCCAGCCAACCACTCAATCAGGGTCTTCTCGATAACAACAGGTCCTGAGGCTTGAAGCTTCGAGGCACCGAGTGCATTGAATGCACTGGCTACAATATCGCCTAGCCAAGCGACGGGTGATGTAGGCGACGGGATGAAGCCCATGAAGCGAGGATGGTTGACGCGCATGCGGTGGTCGAATGCGGTGAAGGCTTCTTGGAGGACTTGGTCGATTGAGTGCGCTTGACCTGGCGTTCCTATCTTTTGGAGGTAGGGAACATCTGAGGGTTGAGCGACTTTGATGATGGGGTCGTTTTTAACATCTTGTGTTGTTGTTGCTAAGCGCTGTGTTATGGATTGCAGAGCTGAGCAAACTGCTTCAAGCTCGTCATTGTGATAAAGAGAACCCATGATAAAATACTGCGAAATTGTCTGTTTGTGTTCTCAATTCTTGATGTCACCAAGGCCATCTTAAATATCTACAAGCTACAACGTCTCCATTTTTGTTATTCACATATATCTCCATCAACCAATGTTACCCTCGCGCCCTCTATGTCCAGATCAGTGGGGCAATTCATTCACCTTGGCATGTCAATCGTGCGCCTTTCGAGAAATTTGTAGATCCCGTCAGCATTTCGCAAATGCTTAGCTGTCATAGGCTGTGAAACTTGAAACTAGCGACGTTGGATTATCTGACGAGACCCGTTTTGTCGTTTTGGGTAATTTTTGGAGAGGTTCGGATATCCGAGATCTGCTGATGGAGCGATTTCTAAGCTTGGATGGATTATGGATGCTACTTGATGGAACAGCGAGAAGTGGCGAGGGTATTGTTAGCGAGGATGATACGTCGTAGCCGTTTCGTTGTTGTACAGGTATTCCGGTGATGGTGACAATCTCAAGGCGTATGGTGGGTCTGTGTTAACTATCATCCTGGCATGGTAGTGAGCACAAACGGCACCCAGCCAGAGCATTGGGCGATTTATGAAGGAGTGTCATAGCGGAATCAGTGATTTTCACTGTTCAGTGGACTCTACTCAGCACCGAAACAATGCCTGTCTCGACATCGTATCGGTTCATCATTAGGTTTTCTGATTGGCTCAAAGACTCAGGTATCTATCAGGCTGCAACTTCACTTGTCTTTTTTCTTGTCCTCCGAGACATACCAGGCGCTTTTGGCAGCCATCTCAATGCATACTGAGTCTACGCCTTCTATAAACTCGTGTCTAAATGTCACCTAAGCTGAGATATGTCCGCATGGACATGGACGATCTCGCGTGGGAAAGAAACGACAGTGAGCTGGAGGAATGGGAACGATCTTTGAATAAAGCCACTATCTATCGCGATATCGCAAACTTCATCCTCAAGCATCGCCCCGGGAAGGCTGTGGAGCTACACAGACCCATCAAGGGAGGCTATAATGTCTTCTATCGATTAGAGTACGAAGATGGTACCTCTGCCGCTGTCAGAATTCCCAGCCCAGGTACTTATGGCCACCCTACCAAACAGAGATGACAAGACTGACATACGATAAGCAAGCAAGTTCCCGGACGAAAAGGTTCGCTATGAAGTGGCAACAATGAGATATGTCGCCGCCAATACCACCATTCCAGTACCCAAGATATATCACTGGGGAACGGCAGAAGAGAACCCGTTGGGACTCGGACCATTCATGATAATGGAGTATATTGAGCATGACACAACTCTATCTCACGCTCTTAATGATCCAACACTGGATCCGACGGATTCCCACTCACTCGACCCTAACATCAGCAGCAAGAAGCTTGAGTCTTTATATCGTCAAATGGCAAACATCCTTCTCCAACTCTCATCCCTCTCTTTCCCAAGAATAGGTTCCCTGGTTGAAGATGAGGAGGGGCACACATCTATCTCTGGAAGGCCACTTATGCAGAACATGAACTCTATCCTCGATCTCACCGGCTCACCGTCAAGTCTGCTACCTGCCAAAGATCAGCCTTTCGCCACATCGACTGAGTGGTATTCAGCCATGGCAGACATGAACCTGATACAGCTGGCCTTTCAGCAAAACAACGCTGTTGAAGATGAGGATGATGCTCGTGATAAGTACGTCGCTCGCCAGCTATTCCGGAACCTCGCCTCAGAAGGACGTCTGGAAGCCAAATCAAGCAAAGAGGAAAAAAACAACTTTCGGCTCTTTTCCGAGGATCTACGGCCTTCCAACGTCTTGGTCGACAAGGACCTCAAAGTTGTCGGCGTTATAGACTGGGAATTTGCTTATGCAGCCCCGGCAGAATTCTCCTTTGATCCTCCCTGGTGGTTGCTCCTAAAGTACCCAGAGTACTGGCCAGGTGGATACGAGAACTGGATGAAAGCATACGAGCCACGCTTTAGAACCTTTATTTCTGTCCTGCAGGATGAGGAGAGAAAGCTCCAGTCAGACAGAGATATAGAAAATGGTCTGGAAAACCTACAAGTCTCCAAAAACGCGACTTTCTCACTTTCACAGCAGATGCAGGAGAGCTGGGAAAGCAGAGAGTGGATGATTCGGTACGTAGCTAGAAATAGCTGGGCCTTTGACTTTGTCTTCTGGAGATATTTGGATCCTATGTTCTTTGGGGATAATAAGGATGGCGATTATCAGGCGAGATTGTGCAACCTGAGTCAGGAGCAACAAGACGCTCTGGAGCCTTTTGTTAACTTCAAAATCGCCCAGGAGAAGGAAAGGAAACTGGTTCACTGGGCTGAAGAAGATGCCAAGAGAGAACTTGGCAAGATCATGATACAAAGAGATTGAGAAGCCTGTTACATTACATCCTCATACCCCTAATCCGCGTGTCCCCATATTGCGGTCTTTATATCAAAATGCCCCCATTCCCTCACCGTAGGATTAGCTTATCTATAGCATGATTTCTATTCATTTCACCTACTGCAACTAACACAACCGCTCAAGCGGTTTGGTCTTTTTCTACGACGCGACACGACCAAGATGGTATATATTTTTAATCGAGATGCGTGCAGTAAACTCGGCTGCATATACCGGATAAAGCCATTGCTTTCCCTAAAATGTGGCAGCTTACGCTTTAGCTATTGTGATTGGATAATGATGACGCTTAGCATCATTATCTACAATGCTTATGCGTTATTTAATTAATTTTCCTTCGCTAATCTCACCTCCCGATCTTTCACTTTAGCCGATACAGAACAACTCAGCATCATAATTGAGTAATGATAAGGAAAGTTCGTCATGGTGCCCGGGGCACTAAGAAAGTCACCACGGGATGTCTGACATGCAAGTAAGGAGCCCCCCTGTGCCGCGGAATCTACGTGTTAAGCCAGTAATAGAAGCAGACATAAGAAGTGCGATGAAGCCAGACCGGCTTGCTCACCTTGTATAAGAGCGGGATGGAAATGTGACTTCGCCTCATCAGCTCCCCCGTGCACGGCGACTCCTCTCATTTGTAGTCTGCGATACGCTTCTGCCAAGCCTTTACTGGCTGGCGAGTATCAGCACATGGAGTATTTTCGGGTCGTGTGCGCTGGGGAATTTTCTTTATTTTTTGAGGTCGCTGAGTGGGAAGATATCATTATCCAGGGCACTCTCGCTGAACCAGCATTGCATCATGCAGCCCTAGCAATCGGGGCATTGGCTAGTAGCCGTTATCATCCTAACATATGGCAAAGCACCCCCGCGGTCGTCTTTTCAATACGGCATTATAGTATGGCCATCAGGGATTTACAAGTTCGGCTTGATACATCCCCCCAAAGCGCAGAGATTGCCGTCTTGGCGACCGTTCTCTTCAGCTACATTGAATTCCTTCTGGATATCGACAGTCGAGTGGGGATGCATATTGAGGCGGGATGCTCTATGCTTGAGAACCTCCGCACGAGGCAAGATATGACACTTACCCTTTCTAGTCAGGCTGGATTAAATGGCGAGGTTGGCAGTTCATCTATTAGGTATCATCTCCTTGCTCGCGCTATGCATCAGGTCACCACTCAAATTACATCTCTGCAGCACTTCGCTCGAACAATAACAGCTAGTAAATAGATAATTTGAGCTGAAATAATAACGGACAACATATTGGTTCATGTCGGTCTGTGCTCAAGGGTCCTCAATGCAATAAAATACAGCAAGATGCAAGCTGGTCAGTATTTCTTTCCCAGCTTCGGTCCAACATTCTGCCGCTGGGCGTGTGGGGTACCACAACCAATCGTAGTCTTCAAAGCGTAACTTTTGTTTTGTGATTCGATAACCGAAAACCCCAAACCAGAGAGAGAAGCCACATCACTAACCCCAATCGGCAAAAAGTGTCATACTCCCGTATTCGTCCCTACTACGCCAGCGCTAATAACCATGAGCTACGAAGGTAGGACCATCAGTCTACAGTAAATCGAATTCTGGTGTCTGAAAATGCCGAGCTTCTCGGTCATTTGCGACATAGGATTGGGATATAAATATAGCCGTAGTAAGGCATTTCATTCTTAATACTCCAGAATCCTTAATTCTTTACCTCCTAGATCGTATACCATGCAGTTTCCCCTCCACGATCATTAGAGACTCACCGCACAACAATTTACACCCTGCTCAATCAACTATGGCCTTCTCATGCTCAACCCATACTACAACGCGCGGTTTCACCTACTCTTACGTTCATATCCCGCCCCAGCTCCCAAACACTCAATACCTTCTCTTCCTACACGGGTTCCCCTCAACCTCGTATCACTGGTGTCACCAGATTTCCTTCTTTGAGGCCAAAGGCTATGGCGTCATAGCACCAGACTTACTTGGCTTCGGGGAGACGTCAAGACCGACTGAGTTAGAGATGTACAAGGGTGAGGATATGGCAAGGGATATTGTTGAAGTCTTGAACTCCGAGGGCGTTGAAATGGTGGTGGGCGTGGCACATGATTGGTATGTGAAGCTCGTTCGCTTTTCTGGCCCTCACATCTAAGCCGTTCTGAATGGGTAGAGAACTGTAACGATGCTGACGTTTTATCCTTCAGGGGGTGTTTTCTTTTGTCACGGCTAGCAAACTATCACCCCGAGCGCTTTTCGGCCTATGCGTTCATCGACCACGGATACATGGCGCCTGGCCGTAGCCTCACTACCGCGGCGGTACAACATATCAACAAAGTGGTGGAAGCAAAACTTGGGTTTTCGATCCTGGGGTACTTCCTTTTGTTTGATGAAGAGGATGCTCCTAAGCTCTTAGATGAACATGTAAGTTCTTTCTAAATCCGGTAGAGTTTGAGTTGCTAAACTGTTCGCAACAATGTAGTCCGACTCGGTAGAATCCCTCTACTTTACTGCGGACGAAGAGATTACCAAGAAATACAAGGGTGCTCTGGGTGGTTTACGCTCGTGGTTGACCGAGGGCAGGACTGTCGAGCTACCATATTTGACATCAGAGGTAGAGATTTAACCTTTGATGCATAATGTTAAACGATAACTAACGTACATGGTATAGGATCATAAACATTACGGAAACGCCTTCTCCAAGGAGAAGGGTGGCTATGGACCTGCGATAAACTGGTACAGGGCTGGTCTGCGTAACATCAACGAAGAAGATGAGCGAAGTATGTAACCCCCCTCTCCTTTAGCAGTACCTTCTCCTCTTCTCCACGTCTCCCAGTACTTGAACATTACTCTCTGGCACCAGCGCTTCCATATTTTACTAACCCAATCAGAAATTACAACAGCTGCCCATACCCTTACACACCCAACACTCTTAATCGCGTCCACGAACGTCATAACTGCCGCAATGAACATCCCAGAGCAGATGCGCCCTTTCGTGCCCGATCTTACAGTTAAGCAAGTTGCTGGTGGACATTGGCTGCAGCTAGAAAAGCCAGATGAGGTGAACAGAACTCTGGATAAGTTTCTAACCAAGGTTGGAAACTGATTGGGTCGACTGATCAAACATTGCAAGAAAGCCTGATATTGACGGACCTTAGCACCCCTTACAGTCCGATAAGGCTTTATGAAGAGAGGATTCTATAGTAGTTTAGTGTTATATCTAATACATGTGCCGCTCGCGCCTCGGGACTGGAGAAGCTCGAGTTCGAGTAGTCCTAGCAGTTTTGGTCAAATTTATAGATAGCTTCCGCAGTCCATTTCAGCATGTTATCGAGTTCTGTGACGCTGACTTCGATATGGACCAGGTACAGCGTTGTGAAGCAACCCACTATTCTGGAAAAATGTAGCGACCCACATGTCCATACCCCCATGATCCTTGAGTGGGAAACTCGAAAGACTGCAGATATCTACCGAATCAGAGACGGCTCTGACCGAGCTGGTACGGCAGGATCCGAGGATCCGTAGATCGACGGAGAGATGTCCGAAAAGCAGAGTGGCGCTAATTCCTGTTGATCCCCCGCTATCCGTATATGGCCCTATCGGCAGGGCAGGAAGCAGGAACGGGAACTTGATGCTTAAAGATTTCTTTATGGATTAATGGGCCTGGAACCCCCACGCTCTGTGTATTCAGCTAGTGCTGACTCTGAGCTGTACCGGAACCAAGCTATGTTCCGCGGCTGGAAAACCTTAACCGCGCAAAACAAGACAGGAAAGAATCTAAGTGTGATAAAGGATTTCAAGCTGCGTCATAATGTACTGTGTACCTTTGTTGAAATACCGCCGTGCCAAGTAATAGTCCTGAGAAACAAGCTTATGCCGGGGGGACTAGCTCTCGGACCCTCGCACCAGCCCACTAGAGTACGCAAGCAGAAACATGGCTGATCTGGGGTAATAAGCAGTTCAGAAAGTTGTGAGCATTATACTCTAACTAGGCCAGCTTTGAACAAGAAAGATTGCCATAAGTCATAACGAATTCGCTTAACTCAGCATTTTCCTGGCTTGCATAGAGAATCATTGGGCTGACTTTTGGGCCAACTGCTTACTTTACAGAAGGCTTTATGTAAGCATAAGCCCATGAGCTGTGAACCGCATGTCGCTGCCCGCAGTAAACCGTATCACATTCATCACCCTGCATGAGCTATTTTCACTCTACCTGAGGAACCTCTATTGCGTTGCAACGAAGGATTGCTGACAGGCAGTCGGCAACTTATCGCTCTTGGCATTAAAGTTCTGTACTAAGAAATCGGGAAATGAGCAATTCTCCGACTCTGCAGCTGGATATCGAGATCGAGTGCTGCACTGCACTTGGGCAGCCAATAGAGACTCAAGGTCAATGGTGGGAAGCGGGCCGCAAGACTGCCAAGGATCTCGATGTGGAATGCGGGTACTCAGCTCCGTGTAGATCTCACCCATTTGTAGCCTCGGAATTCTAGCCTTGTACTTAGTTGCAGTCTGCTGACTATAGAAGCTTAGTCTTCGAGATATCACAGCATGACAAGTCTGTTCCAAAGCAAAGTATGTGTCATGACAACTGTGAAGGATTCACCGTGATGCTTTAGTACTTCGAGCCGAATCGGGATTGAGGCGGGCTGATCATACTGTTCCTTCAGCTATCATAGAACCATTAAATTGATATCTGGATGACTATAAATACGTGTTGACTTCCCACTGTTCTTGCTTTGTCTACAAACATTCCAATCAACGGATCCCGAAGTCAAAGACACAAGACCTTCTATACCATCTTTCACCTTCAACACCTACGATGATCTCAGTAAGTCTTGAATCAACTATAGGGAGAAAAAGAGAATCTAATATTACCAGCTACGTTCTGCCTTGACCCTCCTGGCCCTTCCAGCACTCGCTGCAGCAGGCAATGTCTGTCTCGGTGTCTTTGCTGTAGCTGGTCTCGGCGACGCCCCCCCTGACGTCTACTACGTCGCCTTCGCCGCGGGATCCCCCTGTGACGAAGGTCGATCAGCAAGCTTGACAGATACTCTCAATGAGAACTGGTGTTCTATTGCCAACCGCGCCCCTCAGTTCGACATGTGCGGCAGCACTGCTACCATCTTCAATGCTGGAGAGCCCATTGGTGACGACGCGGACTTCAATGACTGCGGTGCCAAGTTGAGCATCAACGGGGAGGAGTTCGATGGCGAGGTTCTTGAGGAGCTTGCGGAGGATAACCCCTGCAGTGCCACTTGCAACAACGGCATCGCTTTTGGCAATATTGAGGGCCTGAGACACTATGTTGGTGTGCCCATGTGCGACTAATGGCGGACTGGTTTGTTCGGAGAACATCACGACAAGGCAGTTTAGTTAGCTATATATATATAGTAGCTCAAAGAGTATAAAGAAACTATAACTTATTTATAGCTTATTAAATCCACTAATATATTACGTGTTATATTATTTTCTGTTACTTAAAACTACTAGATATATAAAACACAAGACTATGATGTATAGTCCTCCACACCTAAGCCATTCTCTGTAAAGAGTCGGCTGCGATCATGTTATATTCGCTTGATTTCTCTCAATCCGTGTAATCATCATCGCTTAGACTTTCCTCATCTGCGTTATTGTCTTCCCAAGGATCCTGCCGAACAGGATCCAGAGTAATGTGATCAGTTGAGGCAGGTAAGGGATAAACCTTGGAATACTGGTCGCTTAATGGCGCTTCAATCATGTCTCCGATCAAGCTATCCTCTAAAGGCTGGAGGTCGTCGTTTCCAATATAGGCCTTCTGAGCGTCAACTCGTGTTTGAACGACCAGTAACCCCGGGGACAGTTCCAGGCACCTCATAAATGCGTCTATAGCATCACTGGGTTGGTTGCAAAGGTCATACTGTGTGCTTAGTTAAAGAAGTGTTAATTGAATCACAAGTAAAGAAACTCACCAAGTCGCCGACGTTATACCAATGCTCGAGGAAATCAGAATTAAGCCTGACAGCGCAGTTCAAACAGTCGAGTGAATCTCGGGACTGACCTATACGGAAGTACAGTATAGAAGCCGTTATCCAGAAAGAAGGGCAATGTGGTTCGATTTCTATAGCTCTTTGAAGGCATTCATGAGCTCTTTCATAGTCATGTAGCTCAATACATGCTCGACCTAAGAGGTACCAATTTTCGACAATAAAACTATCTGAGGGGACTTAGTATCATGATTCAGCTGAAGCTGGGGAATGGTAAATCATTCTAACCTGCTTCAACGACGATTTCTAAGTGTTTTCTTGCATTTTGAACTGAATTATCTGTAAATCCCTCTTCTGCTGTTCAAAGGAAATAAGTCCAATGAAGGCTGCTGGGGTTTTACTTAATAGACGAATAGCATCGTCCATGTTCTGTATAGGTTCCATCGATTGGAGGCATCTGACCCTACGAAAGGTTATAGAGGACATTTGAGGTCCTAATCCCGTCTTCATTCTCCTGGGAAATCTCATATAAAAACGAGGATGTAAGTGAGACTCGTTATAATTGTATAACGTTGTCAGCGGTGTTGGCGTAAAGATTGTCGCAGCCCATCGACCACATACAGTGCCATTGAGGCATTAGTTAATGACGCATTTTAAAAAGGAAATACTTGCTATAAACTCACCAGACTTTCTGTTTCTCATGCTGCAAGACTTGCTCGGTAAATGTCCCGGGGCAGTCCAAATCCGTGCAGCTGTCAACTGGGTCGGCCCTTTTAAGAACCATGGCTTGCTCGACGTGAAAGCCAGGTTTTACAAACATTGCCCAAGTATTCTGATCGATATGCTTTCCAGTCTTAGCATTCGACACGTCGAATAGGTTGTGAGTAATATAATCTGCTCCGGGTCTGTTGTTGGCATAGACTACGAATCGGAGCATGCCGTTGAAGGACTACGTCGATGTCAACTGTCTTCCTCTCCAATGAAACTCCGAGATATCTGCTGCTTACTTCCCAAGTTGTACAAGCTTGTAGCGGTAAGGCCCAGCTTTCCCCATGTGCATCATCTAGTCGAACGATATCAAGAGTGACATGCAGTGGTATTGTCTCAATAGCTCGTATGATTTGTTTTAGTTGCGCGGTGATATCGAGAAGCATGTACCTGTACTGTTGTCAGCAAGTTCAATAATGCTTATGTCAAGAACACTTGCGTGTTTCTGCTAATAGCTTGAAGCATTTCTTTCGAGCATCTAGTCAGACTGGGAGTCCGTTAGTTGATAGAGGTTGAATTCTTAAAGGATTGCGTACAGCTTAAAAAGGTCTTTTAGGTTTTGCATAAGACGAAATAGAATCTTGACGTGGCGACCTAAGAAAGCTGTTTGGCGACGAACCATTCCTGTAGTGTTCTCATATTTCTGCGCGAGGCCAAGCATTGTCTTTTCAATAGCATTCAAATTCTTATTGATCATATTGGATTGCTTGGATTGTGCCTCGGCATTAGTACTTGCATCAACTGCCAGTGTGTCGATTGCACTCTGTGTTCTCGATGTTATGGTCAGGATGTTCGATGCGTGTCCTGCTATGGCATTTGCATGTTTCTCTAGCATCAAGAACTGGCTGGTCCCAATGTTACGAGACTGTAACGCGATGTGCTCGATACGATTCCTCACATTCTGTTAGTCTCCTTAACACCTATCGGTAGGTAGAGTAAAACTTACATCTGCTGAACGCTCAGAAGGATATTGAGAGCAGCCATCTGAGACAGAATAGTTTTCCTCAGTTCCTCCACATCGCCTTGCGCTATCATAGACCAATGAAGCCGGGTTCCGATACTGCTTAGGCTTCTGGTAGTTTTGAAGTGGCCTAAGCTGCTTTCTTTTGCTCGCATCTTCTCAGCCATGGACTGCAGGGGCTGCTTGCAATGCATGATAATAGCTCTGACTTTCTCCATGGTCTGGTGCTCTGTAGGGGATTCAGGTTCTAACATCATGACGTGCTTTAGGGTGCTGTGCATAAGATCCAGTTCGACATAAAGCCGTTGAAAATGCATCGGGGCACCCTTGTAGTTGCGCAGCTCGATGGCAATACGCTCAAAGAGGCCAAGGATGGCGATAACGTCCCCCACGGCATATCCAAAAGACATTTTCACGTAGTATTGCGATGGTTGATTTGCCTTCAGGTGCTGCGTGTTCTGTTTCATTAGCTCAGCCTCATTTTTAAAGCTGTTGGTCCTAACCCCGTTATGCCAATCATGCATGACGTGTTCTATTAAATAAACAGGGATTAATTGGATATCGTTAAAAAAGAGATTTCAATTCACAGCCTGCCTAGAGAGGCCTTATGTAGCCCATGGCCACCGATTCTGATTGGTCATGCAGATGGACAGGCATATTTCGAGACACAGCCACCATTCAATGTTGAATTTGCGATAAGGCATCATTGCAAGCCTCCTGCTTGATAGTAGCAGAGTTTACCGTGTTCTCACTGCCTAGCCATTTCCCACCAGTGCTTGAGCAATAGAATGATTATCCCTGTGCCTTAATGATCGTATATCTGCTAAATCTATCAGCAACGTGTTACCTGACGTAATCTAAGTTACTTTCGACATTTTCCCACTTATGAATGTCGTCTTGTTGGTCCACCGCGCCATGAGCCTGGTTTCAAGGCCTGGGTGTGTATAAAGTTCTACTCAACACGATAAACTCGTCGTAGTCTCACGATTCGTGGAACATCTAATCTACAGCAAGCATAATTCTTGCCACAGCCGAATCCTTTAGCTCTGATATACTACTTCGACTCGCTTCGCTTTTTTCACTTGCTAGCCTCTACAACATGCATCAAGTCTTCAAACCTCAAGCCAGTCAAGAGAACCTGTTCTCATTTAACAATATTCCAACTGACCTTTTCCATATCCATTCTCCTGGTTCAAACGGCAACAGAACCTCTGAATGTGTCGAGTCTCCAGCCTCTCCCGATCACTCAAGCACAAAACACAATTGGGGCTCACCCTGTGGCACAGACTTGTTACAGCTTTCATCTTCAGAGGCCGCCGTAGGGCCAAAAGCTCATCTGGAATGGAATTTCTGTTATCCTGGCCGAAGTCCTTGTAATCTCATGTCCTGATCCAGTCCCTCCTTTTCCTTCTTCAATCTGGTATTTAACGTCACCAGACAGACCCTGAGAAGAAGGGGGTGACCTAGACCAAACCTCTTAGATATCAAGAAGATAATGATTGATACCGGAGACTTCCCACTTAGTACCCCGAAACGTAGGTTTTCCCATGTTGGATTTGGTGACGAATAGCTTTCATAGCAATTCTTGCATGGCTTCAGTCGTATGCTGGGGTATACAGTGGTCAGACAGCTGCGGTCCTTCTTCATGAGACATTGTAGAGTTTCTTTATTTACAGGACGAATAACAACATCAAATTGACCCAGGTAACCGCCATGATAGACCCTGTCATCTTTCCTGCGGTATCACCCACTTTTCCCATAGTAGAAGCTACAGCCGTAATGACTATGGCCCCAGAAGTCACTATTGCAGCTAGCTTTCTTGCCTTAACCTCAATACTAGAGAGAACAGATACAGCTACATATACATATAAGGTCCGTAAGAAGGAGCATTACGATACAATCTTATTAATATCTATTTGAACAATTATCAGTAACGTATTATAATCGGTTCTTCCGTAAGATTCTTATGGTCTGCATCCTTACTGTGTTGTGCCATGTAACTTACATAAAGGCCTATTATACCAGCAACATCAAAGCTCCTATTTATGTAAATACAAGCTACCTCCATGGGTTCACTAACTCCACAAACTAGCCTTTGAGGACCATAAACTGACAAAAAGAAGGTTGACAAGCAGGTGCCTTACCGCTCGAGGCTCATACCTGTCTGGAAGTCAATCCGCAATCGGGTTGGCAAACCAGTACCAAGCAGCTACCAGGAAACATATGATGGCTATGGGTGCAAGCCAATTTGGCTCATTTGTTTCAGAATCGACTTGATCGTCGTAGCGCTGCTCTATTCTAAAGCGGCTTTGCTGTGATGGAATAGCGCCCTGCCTCACTGGCACAGATTGCTGGGGTTGATATACGCTGCTTGGATAGGCATAGACTCTCGGAACGTTCGCAGTGGAAAGGACTGAAGCATACGATCGGGTGTTTGACGCCGTCGCGCTTTGGTTGAATGTCCCATAAGTTGCCGAGAGAGGGGGACGAGATGTCTTCGCAAAACTCGTACCACGACCAAGTCCTTGATGGCTGACACGGACGGGAACAGGAACCTCGCTGTAAGCCGACTGAGCTGCTTGCTCGAATATGCCATGGCCTCTCAGTCTGACGGCCAGTTCCCCAATATTTCGCTTCCACAATTCTGAGGTGAGGATTTGGTAGGATATTGTCTCCAAGTGAAGATCATTGTCGCGCCAACAGGACCGAAGCGCTGCAAACGGAATTTCGTGAATATCCTTGATGTTAACGTAGGAACTCTTTTTCATCATCTTTCCGTGTGCAGTAATAAGATCGCAGCGAGTGTCTGGGTGTCTGGCCGGACGTATTGGGAGGTAGGATTGTCGTCGGATGGGATCCGGATGACGATTCTCAATTGGCGTGCCATCAAAACTCGTCACCTAGCGGTGTTTGTTAGCAACGTTGTGCGTCAAGGCAAGCTGTAGTACAGGAAATCCTGGAACTGACAATAAACACTGCCACCTTGCCAAGATGAATCTCTTTTGAGAGGATAACAACTGGGTGGTTGAAAATGCCGCTTGTGATGGGCAGGGTCGTTGTTATCCTCGCCTCAACCTCTGCTCTGTTTGGTAGCATCATTATTCGGCCCTCTAGATGTGGACATTCTCTGGCTTGGTGAGGATGAAACATGGCCAAGGGAGGCACTTGGTTCAGAAGTGCGACAGTAACACTGATCTTGTTGTGCTATATGATAGTATCGACGAGATAACTTCAATGCGGTACGACGATGAATCAACATAACCACCAAAACGGATAGTGAGTGGCGGACAATGTTAGCAGGCGGAAAGAGTTAGCCGCTGAAAATGATCAAATGGAGCTCGGCGCAGTCTGTGAGTCTGCCTAATGATGCGGCCTGCGGCCACACCAGGTCAATCACTTAGCTTTAGGGGCACCAAGTGTAATATGAGTGGGGGGAGGGTTTGAAATTGGCCAAGGATGTATAACTTCGACATTGTGTCTATACCCTATTGGCCTTTGATGTTGGGCGGTTAACTTAAACCCCCAATAGCGTTGTTTGAAATATGCTGTTGGTCGTTGCGATCTTGGGCAATGAGGTGGTGGGACTTAGAACGTGATTGGTCTATCAGAGAGGAAAGAGAAAAGAAAAGGATTGCAGTGCAGAACTTCAGGTCATTCATTCTCAAGGTTACCCACCAACCTGGCAAAAGCCAACAACTATGCCACTTGACTTTTCCCTTTAAATTATTTACTTCTACTTATTCTTAAAGGCAAGTATACGCTAAAATAGAAAATACTTAGCGTGCTGTAACTGGCTAGTGATATGAGAATGTAGTAGACGATATAAGAGGCTCCTCCCTATTAATCTGTACAATGCGCTAAAAAGAAAAAAGGAAAGCCTCGCTAACGCTCGCAATCGAATATAGGAACAGCCCGATGCGGGGGTCGAACCCGCAACCTTGAGATCGCGTACTCGTAAGAGTCTCACGCTCTACCGATTGAGCTAACCGGGCGTGGCTCTTAATTGTTGAAAGTCGCTGCTCCAATTTGTTCTCATGTTGAGCGACTGAGCTGGCTGGAAGCTGCATGATCACCATTGAGGGCATTGCACGTGTAGTTTCATTGATGAACGCAGCAAGATACTAACCAAACATTCATGTTCAACGCACATCTGATATTGATTCTGCAAATGCATTACTGGACCTCATATGGTGAGTAACTGAAAAAAAGGTAAAGCAAGTCAATCATCCTCATATTCACGGTAAAATACTGAAGCTCGTTCTAAATTCATTAATTCCCATGCTAAATTCCAGTAAACTCAACCACAATCGCAAAGCTCAAACAGTAAAGCGGAACCTCGGGTTTATCTCACCCATAGACTCAATCTCCTCCTCAGTCTTGCCCTCAAGCAAGTAATCCTGCTTACCCTCATCCCGCAGCTTGTTCTGTCGCTTGAAGTGGAGATGAAGGATAATGTTGAGGATCAACGACACAACAAGCATACCCATGCTGGCACCGTAGCCAGGGCGGTAGTGAGGCGTATACTGACTAGAGAAGAGGAAGGGAGATGCGACACCAGAAGCGTTACCGATGGTCAGATGCATACCCGTCGAAAAAGCTCGCTTTCCGTAGCGGGGGTTGTTGGCGGGAACCCAAGCGAAGGATATACCGGATGAGAGAAAGATGCCGATTGAGACGAAGCAGCAGCCTGCGTATGAGACAGCGGCGCCCTTGCCTGCGATGAGCATGCCATACCCAATGATGGCGGATCCAATGCCTCCCATGACGAAGAAGCCTCTCTTTTGGGTGATGTCACTGAGACGGGCGCCGATGAGATAAGTGATGGCCCCGATAGCGTAGACGGGAACAGTCATGGCTTGGACCTCGGCGGAGGACCAGGTACCCATAGCTTTGACAATGGTGGGCAGGAAGACGACAAAGGAGTAGAGCATAGCCAGTGTAGGGAAGAGAGCGAAGCAGTAGACCCATGTGGTCCAGTCCTTAACACCATCGAGAACATCCTCCTTGAGTAGCTCTCGGTTGTTTCTAGCCCGACCGACTTGCTCATCATGAATTTTCTGCAGATTGATCTTGTCCTCCTCAGTGAGAAACTTAGCAGTCTCAGGGCTGTTAGGCAAAACGAAGGGAATAACAGCACCGGTAACGATGGTAGGTGCACCATTGATAAGAATGATCCACCGCCACGCACTCCAGCCCATGGCACCATCCATAAAGCTAATACCGTACGCAACAAGACCACCAGCGACACCCGAAATGGCAGCCGTGGAGAAGAAGTATGCGATACGAAGAGCAAGACTCTTGCGGCCGTAGTACATGGAGAGGTAGAGCACGACACCAGGGAAGAAACCGGCTTCGCAGAGACCAAGGAGGAGACGGCATGCGATGAGGGCGCCGAGGTTGGTTACCCAAGCACTACAGGTGGCGACAATGCCCCATGCGATGGTGAGGCCGGCGAGGTAGTAGGCGGGCTTGAGCTTCTTGATGATGAGGTTGGAGGGGGATTCGAAGAGCTGGAAATATGTTAGCTTTGTTGGGCTGATGGGTGATTGGTGAAGCTCACACAGTAGGTGACGAAGAGTACGGAGACAGAAAGTTGGAACTCATTGCCTGTCAAGCCAAGATCTTCTTCCATGCGGAACAGACGAGCGTTGCCGATATTGACTAGAGGCTATCAGACACCTTTCTTGTGAGCAGAGTAATGTGACATACCTCGATCCATCATATTCATGAGATACACCCACATAACCATCGGAATAATGCGATAGTCAAGCTTTCTGAGGATAGCCCTCTCAGTCTGCTTATCAACATACTCATAGTTCTCGCCACGCGCCTCCTCAATACCCCTCGCCTCAGCCTTCGTGTCAGAGCCAGAAGACGAGTTGGGACGCGTAGGCTCTTGATGAGCGGAGACATTATCATGGGCTGTCATCTTGATATCCAACTAAAGGCGGACTGGAGAAGGGGAGAAGTTTCAAGACAATGCTGGATGATCGACGGGAGAGAAATAACAGTGGACGAGGGACCGGTTTTATACACAAGCCAAGATATTTCTTACCCCGTGGGCAAGAATAGCTGGACCCCCCCACAAACCCCAATGTGTCTTGTCCATATCGCAGATTCTGTTATCCAACGCCAAGGATATGCATTTGCCACGCGAGGCTTGTCTTGGCAGCTGTAACGCCTTATCCAATCACTCCCATTCGTGTGGAAGCCTCGGACAATATCCACGCGAGGGTTACAGCCAAGGCTCGTCGTATCTCCTTCACAAACTCGGCCCATATGTGCATCTCAACTGAGCAGATACCCCAGATTTTGCTGTTGCCAAGGCTGAGACAACGGCTCCGCGTTTTGGTAATACGTCTTGTTCTGGGGTTTACAGCTCAAAAATCACCAGATCAATCCATGGATGTATCCTCTAACTGAAGGTGTAGTGGTGATGTCAAGTGGCGGCTATGACTTGAGGCTGCAGGACTTGACATAGCCGACACGTGGCGGACGAGCGGAAGAATTACCACATCGATGGCAAGCTGGTGTAGATGGGGTTTTTATCTTGGCTGTTTCTTGGCTCTCCGAATGCAAACTTTGGGGTGAAAAGAGAGAAGAGATGTGCAGTTTTAGGCGAGATGGGAGACTATGCTGACCCCCAACCCAAGCCTTTGACGTCGTCTCCTCTCTACTCCGCCTTTTTGTGCCCCAACTTATTCATGCTTAAAATAAATATGACCAATAACAATACAGGGAATTTGATGAATCATCGGGGTAGAACCAATGTCTCCCATCTTGACTACACCCAGCATCTCTCTCGTTTTCTATACATGGTGACCCAGGTGTCATCCAGCCAAGTCTGGGGTAAAGAAAGCACAGACGGGGCACATCAGATCATAACATTCGACTTTTTTCTTCTACATCTGAATCTCTAAAAACAGAAAGGAGCTCTCACCGACCCCACGGGGAACCCCATGTACGAGGAGATGGAGACGAGTTGGAGAATGCGGCCGTTGTGACGCGCCAGCCAAGACTGCCAAGTATGCCAAGTGCACTCAAGTCGAACGAGTTTTTTCCCTCTGGTGGAGCGATCTCTTGGGTACTCGTCATGGTATTTCCCTGTTCCGTTAAGAATGAGGGCTTTGTGTCTTTCTCTGTGCTCGACGTCCGGTAGGCCGCGAATCGTGGGGATTTGCTTGGCGTGTCGAACTATCGCGGGGAAAGGTGAGAAAAGTCTGGGGAATCTACATAGGATTTGAGTGAATAAATTCTGATGTTGAGCTGAGGTTTGAGATACATCGTGGATACCTAGCTAGAGTTGTAGGTTGCTATGTGGCTTTTTGCATGATATTGAATCACGCTTGTAATTTCACCGCCGCGTTTACTACCCGTGCCATCTGCCGTGAGGGGAAGCGCTTTCACTGACAAACAGAAAGTTCTAGTGTCCTGCAGATCATTTGGAGAATACCATCAGCACGTAAACCAAGGGATCTGTGGCCAAGAAGGTTCCTTGGAGATGCGTGTTCCGTATCAGGATACGTACGTCCGTCTCGGCGGATGCAAAACACGCGTGGCAAGGCACACCTCGGTTTTCCACCGAATGGGCTTGACAGGCGACAGGTTTTTCATGCTTTGCTGTGCATGTTGGGGTTGATCTGCAGATGTTTCATGGTGGAAATCTAAGCATGGTGGGAACAGGGTCTTGTGGCTGCAAAACCTTGCATGCAGTTTGAGGACAACAACAATATTCTGTAATATGATGACAGATTTGGTGTTTATTCATGTTCACCTTCGAGGTTAAGCAGGCACTTTGACAATCAGGAATCGCTTTCTGATTGTGTGGCATGATACTGCATAGCAAAGGGGACATGCAATAGAGCAATCTTGCATCTGGCCTAGATACCAACGCCATGAAAAGATATTTGCTACGGTGAACTGTTGCCTGCAGCGTGGATGCCTATTGCCAGGCAAGCATACTGTTCTGAAAAACTAGAAGAGCAATAGATTGGAAAGCAAACAATTTTGTTGATGGTTTGGAAGACGTTTGGTGGACCACACACATCTGAGGCATAACGGTCTGGTGGAGCGTCGGAATTGCAGGGCAGTGTTGCAACCATTTGTTCAAACACGCTAGCTTCACAAATGCAGTAGCTTTGCCATCAGGTAAAGAACAATAATGTTGGTCAAATAGTGAACAATAGCTAATACAATCAACAAACTGTCGTTCAATATGATTTACCGTCATTCTCCGCTGCCTCGTGAATTGGGATGCTTGCACTTGATTGCACTGGCAAACCAAGCTGTATCACGTCACAGGGTAGGTAGCAAGCAAGCACTTTGTGTCAGTGCACAAACACCTTGCATAACTCAGTGGCTGCTTGTCACAGTGGCAGTTTGTGGCGGGGCAACAGTGAATGTGCCACTGGACTTTAGGCAGCCATCCCCTGCCTTTTATCCCTGCTAGACTCCCTTTAGCTTTCTCCTCTTCTCAACTCTAACCACTCTCAACCCTGCACGCGAATCCACAAACGTTATTCCCGAGACAAGGTTTCGATATTGTAAGTTGACTTGTACCGAATGACTCTTTCGGCAGCGTTGACTTTTGCGCGTTGAAAGAGCCTCATTTGGTGCATTTTTCGATACTTGAGTTCTCACTGACAGGAGCTTAAAAGGTGCTCGCCCGCGCGTCCATTTGTTCGTCCATTCTTCTCCACGAAACTTCCATCGCGACGATCGCTAAGTCGCCCAAGATGTTCAAGCAGCGATCTCACGAGACCCATCACAACACTCACGTCCACGAGATCAAGGCTCATCCGGGTGAATACACCGTCGCTGTTCTCGGCGACAGCCTCTTCGAGCGCTTCAAGACCACCGCCAAATTCGTGAGCGTTCAAGCTACCGCCGACGAGATGTTCAAGCTTCGCTCGCACCAAACCCACCACAACACCCACGCTCCCCAGATCAAGAACAACCCTGGCCAGTACAACACCGCCCTCCTCGGCGCCAGTGGTGTAGAGCGCTTCAAGACCACGGGCCGAATGCTGAGCATCAACAAGGACTCGCGTATCCTTAACCTTGGCGTTGGCGGCGACAAGATCTTGAATGTTCAGTACCGCATGGATCAGGGTCTCGTGCGCCTTCTGAAGCAGCACCAGCCCAACCTCAAGACTATGTACATCCACATGGGATCCAACAACCTCAAGAAGCAGGGTCTTCGAAAGGGTGATGCTGACGCCTACGGTGCGGTGATCAAGCAGTTGCGCAGTGAGTTTCCTGACATGACTGTTGTCATCACTGCCTTGTTCATCCAGCGCGGTCTGGAGCTTGCTGTGATTGAGGATGCGAACAACCAGCTCAAGGCTATCGCTGATGAGCATGGATGCGTCTTCTTGCCTTTTGGGGATGACCAGGCGGGCATCATGAGTGAGGACAATGTTCACTTGAACCTGTTTGGGTATCGCAAGTGGAATGAGATCCTCACCAACGACATGAACAGCCGCTGAGCACCGTGCTCGTCACAACTTGATGAAGATGGACAGTACTTGGGTGGTCTGAGGACCGCTATGCATTTGCATTTGACGCAAGCGAGCCATCGTCTCAACAGAAGTAAGTGGCCTCAGCAACTATCACGCCGCAATGAATGGGCTAACGTCTTTCTTACAGCAGGTGTAGGGAGATACCTGAAGAACATGTTGCTTTTTGAGCTTTCCGGTCATGATATTGTTTACTCACGAAATTTGGGGTCGCCTTGAAGGAAATACGGTTATGGATATGACCTCACTCTATCGAGTGAAGTGTCGGCCGAGGATCAGGCACAGCACAGTCTTGTATTTCTATCCTGGACTAGAAACTCCGTGGCCCCCTTCAAATCCCTTCCCGTGTGCTCCCCGAACATGCTGTGCCTGCCAAAAGCCCCCACCAATCGCAGTTAATGATCGACACCGCCTCTGTGAGCCTCACCTTTGTAGCCCCAACCAAGTCCATACCCCCACGGTTCCATCCAAGAGCGGCTGAACACGATGAACAAGAGTCACTGCCAAATTATTCTAGTTACCAACAACAGCAAGTAGACTATTGACACGGCTGTTGTTCTCCGTATCCATATCATAGGGAGGCGGGCGCTTCCACAGGAGCTTAACACCCGGTTGGAAGATCATGCAGTGCGAACTTCCACCAAAGTGAAACATGCCGATCTGCTGCCCCTTCGTGATATGAGTCCCCTTCTCAACAATAAACTCACAGCCCGACACTTCCGCCATGCCGATAAACACGATAGCCATGAGACCAATCTTGGGGTTATCAGCCTGAATCCAGATAATGCCCCGCGCAGCTACAGCGCTGATATAAGGCTGCGAGTAGTTCGGCGCCGCGGGATCAGGATCATCTGGATTACCCGCCAGACCCTCAAAGTAGTTCTCACTGTAGTAAGACCCGGGAACGAGCTCAATGTCGATGACCTTGCCACTAACGGGAGCGTGCCAGCGATGATAGCTCTTTGCGCTGAGGAACGCTTGGTATACTGTGCCGCCGACGAGCTTGCTTGTGTTGGGATTGGAGTTGAGCATTCTGTCAAGGGAGTAGGGCTGCGACTTGAGCCAAAATTGATCATGGAGCTTGACGTGCTCTGCGACTTGGAGGGGAGCGGACTCGCATGCGTTGGTGATGACGCGGGTTGGATCAGGGTGCTCTGGGTTTGTAAGGTCGTCGTCTGGACAGGCGATGGGGCGCATGCCATCTCGGAACTCTCTGATGAAGAACTCATCCCAGGACTTGTAGCCGTAGTATTTATCAGCCGGATTGCAGACGAAGATCTTGTCGAATGTTGGGCCGCCGAGATCACCAGTGTTGGCTACAGTGGCTAGCATATGAAGTGCGTCCTTGGACAGCCAACCCTCTAGACCAGACTGAGAGCCAGAAGATGCCAAGAACGAGCCCCAAGTGTTGAGAACACCTTTGAACGAGGTGTTAACTTCAGGAAGAAGCCAGAACTCATACCCAGCAACAGTTCCCATAGGCCAATCAAGAACAGCGTTGATAGGGAATCCAATCATGCCCATAGCCGTAGGGGGATCTTGCTTATCAAAGAAGGGCGGGGCAGATTGAATGATGAGACTGAGGACGTCGATGAATTGATCAAAGGTCTTGAGCGCTGGTTCACCAGTGGGGTCATAGTACTTGGAAGACTGGGTAAACATGTCATTGGCGAGAGTTTTGAGGTAAGGGGTATTATTGACAAGCTTCTGAAAAGCGTCGATTTGGGGGTTGGGATCAAGAGAAGCAAAGTTTCTCTTTTTGGTTTGCTTGAGCTTGGATGCGATCCAGTCTTGGATTGCAGGGCGTTGCTCAGGGAGCCATTTGCCAATGGGACGGTGGGCTGCGACGGGTAGTGAAGCCATGTTGATCAATGAAGTTGTTACGAAGACTGTGAGATTGCTTTGAAGAAGGGAATAACGGCAGAGCAGACTCGAAAGGCTTTGACTTTATACATAATGGACCTCGAAATGGGATGCAGGTCGAGCTGAAAGATGCGGAGTCTCTTACGGATCAACACCAGCCGATGTGACACAGAACCTGCACCACCAATGACATCCGAGTACGACTGAGACATACATTGCTCAGCCAGCCACAATTCCAAAAGACCTGCCCGAAAGGCTCAGCGGCACAGAAACTGCCGTCATATATGCACTCACTCGCAGATATTGCACATCCAAGTTTCTAGCGCTTACATGTGAATATTGCATTTTGTCTCAGACACGAGGAGGGACCTTGGCTGATATCACATATCGCGGGGTAACTACCGTTTTCGCTTGCGTTCTACGATGCAACGGGTGGTATGTGATACTGTCACGGGAATGGAGGACGAGGAGGGGGAGCTTGATGAGACTGAGGGATTGTATTCGGAGTGAACTGGGATATCAAGGTACAGAACATTGCAATGCGGCTTGACACACACAGACAAGACCTTTTGACTTGTACGAGGCCAGAATTGTACTCTGTCTAACAATATATCGATACAGACTACGGCTCATCACTCTGCATCACTAAGTTCTGTCCGCTGATTTAAACTCTCAGCCACGAGCCTCAACTCTGCATCACACTAGGCACGGCACGCACATCGTCACATTCCAGAGCTTCTCAAAGGTCTAACCTTGTACCGGCTGAGATTGTCCAAATATTAATGCGAAGCTGAGAGTCAATTGTTTACCCAATTACTGTAAGAGACAGAGAATAATTGCTGTGTAATAAAGATAAGATTTTAAAGTACTATATAGAAATATATAATCCAGGAGCGATAGTAAATACATTAAACTTAATATAAGCTCTTTGATAAGTTTAATAAATAAAGATCTAATATTTAATTAAATAGAGAAATAGCTTATATTAATATATATCTGCTAATATTACTAAATTATATAAGTTTATATAGTAATTTTCTTTCTCTTATTAAGTACATCGCTTCTGAATAATGACGTCGAGTCAGACTGTATCTAATCTTATCGCACCAGTCAGGCTGAAAAATAAGCTATAAACACCACTTCGCGCCATCGTGAACTATCGAATTTCCAAGCCAATAGCGGAGTCTCGGAGATTACGAAAAGTCTTCATGATGGAGTATTTAATCCAACCGAGCCCCTAAGATGTTTATTCGAATCGCCATCCGCTCGTTCCTCAAATCGGCGCTTCGACGCTATTCCACTCATTAATTCATTCTTTGTAAATATGATGTTGCTCAAGTACTCAGCTGTCGTTGCAGCTTTTGCCCTTTACGGGCAGGCTAGTGCTGGGCCTTGTAAGCCCATCACCCGTGCTACCAGCTCAGGCTTGGAAACCTCCGGTACTGCTACGACTGAAGCTTCTCTGACTGCCACGAGCTCGCTCGCGGTTGAGACGTCGGCAACGGTCGAAACGTCTTCGGTCGCCACGTCAGTTGAGACTACCTTTTCGTCTGAGGCTTCAAGTACTACTGGTGATTCTTCCACTTTGTTCACTTCTACTACCGAAACTACAAGCCTTGACGCAACCACGACCGAGTTTGTTTCTACGACCTCCGATGTCTCTACGACAGCCACCGCGACGACTTCTGCTGCGCCTGTGTGCGAGTTCACGGGAGAATACACCAACTACGTCAAGAACCCATCTTTCGATAATCTAGACGGCAACGGAGACCCCACCGCCGAGCCGTGGATCAACCTCGGTGTCTCAACTCTGTCAACCGAATTCCCCAGGACAGGGGTCCGCTCTATGTCAGCTCAACAATAACCCCCCCTTTAAACGACACTGCTAACAGATATCAGGGAATATTCATACCCCGACGCTTCGACCTCAGGAAGTTCGGCCATTCTTCAAGAACTCACCAATACCGTCGCCGGCCATGAGTACGTCTTCAAGTTCCACTGGGCGCTTACTGAAGGCCAGCCTCTCGAGGTAGAGGCATGCAGAATCGGTACAATGGCTGGTTCGGATGGTGCGAATAGGTTGTTTGTTGCTGTGGATGGTGATCAGGCGATTGTGCAGGATGTGTATTACGAGCAAGAGTATCGGTTTGCTGCTGAGAACGATAACCAGAGGTTGTCGATTGGGTTCTTCTGTACGAGTCAGCCGTCGGCGGGAACGGTCAAGATTCAGATTGATGATGTTTCGGTTTATGACTACTATGAGGGCTGTGAGAGTCCCTAGATGGAATGGGATTGAGACAAATGTTCTTGTTCTGAGGGTCGCTTACGGGAGCAAGAGGCTTCTGACCTTACGATAAAGTGCTAGAGATAACTAGACTAAGCTTACCCAAGTCCATACTCAATCTACCTTCTTGTCATATAGAAGAAGCATCTCAAGGTTTATCATTTGGTAACAAAATTGCATCTAGTAAGAAAGGGGTTTGGTAACTATAATTTTAATGATCATTCACAGCCTCGTTTCCTTCTTGAGATCCAAAACATCCCTCAAGTCCTTAATCTCAGTATCAGGTCTATGTGAAGTCGGTTTCGCAACTCGTCCTCCATAAGCCCACTCGTTCCTCAATCCAGTATCACGGCCTTCCAGCGCATCAACGATATACTTCCCAATAATCGGAAACATCTTGAACGCGTGCCCAGAATCGCCTGTTGCGAGAAGAAGATCTTTATGTTTTGGATGGCGATCAATGAGCCAATGTGCATCGGGTGAATCGGTACACCAGCATACTCGTGCATCTAGGAGGGGCCTGTCGGAGAATTGGGGCATGACGGTGTTGATGAACTTTCTGATGGCGACTTCAGCTTCATGGGGGATGCCATCTTGAGGATGATCGCTTGAGTACCAGGGAATCGAGTAGTGAGTCATGTTACCTTTCTCATCGACGAAGGTGCCTTTTTGGTATTGATACCCAGGATTGTTGTCACAGATCTTGATTAGCTCTGATTAGAATTAGCAGTCATACTTCGGACAGTTGTAATATGAAGTGCAACCCACTGGTATCTGGATCTGGCTCAAACATGAACCCGAGCTCATAGTTATCGATCACAGGGACTCCCTTCCACTCAGCAGCTTCTTCGTCAGTAAGCTGAATATGCCCCAGTGTCCAGCACTTCGACCATAGCTGTTGCGACAACTCGGGCAGTAGTTGTGGCGATGCAGCGCCCGTACTGAGGATGTAGTGATCCGCACAAAAGACCTCGCCAGAAGCGACACGGATTCCAGTCATTGAACCGGAGGTATCGAGCTCGAGGCCGGTCATAGTACCGTCCAGACCTGAGACGAATCTTACGCCCATCTTCTCGCACTGAAATGCCCATTTCTCCAGGGCTTTTCGAGCGTGGACCCATCCGCCGAGGCTATTGTAAAGACCCTTCCAGTTCTCAATCCCAATTGCGTTCTTCAACTGGGGAACACGTTTGACGATTTCGTCTCTACCACTAATGAGCTCTAGGTTCTGGGCCTTTCCCGCCATCTTGAGATTCTTGTAAGACTTCTCAAGAAAAGCCTCGGCTTTCTTATCACCCGTCGTAGTAGTGATACGTCCCTGTCTTTGTAAGTCTAAAGCGTAAGGACGGCTGTCAAGATCCATAACTTACCGTCTCAAAAAACACATCATGCCATTCTGGATCTCTCCAAGTGTCGAGTGCTTCTAAAGCGAGTCGTGTATAAAGCGGTTCGTCGTACTCAGTACGCATCACCTTGTTCAAGTCATGACCAGCAGAGTCTAGAC
The DNA here is from genome assembly GCA_013364945.1 of Fusarium tupiense. Lineage (NCBI taxonomy): Eukaryota > Fungi > Ascomycota > Sordariomycetes > Hypocreales > Nectriaceae > Fusarium > Fusarium tupiense. The sequence continues at coordinate 76,586 of JABEEO010000459.1, read as the reverse complement.
TGGGCCATGGGTGGCGGTCGATGCAAGTGATGTTGGTATAGCCACGCTTAGCTAGATGATATGCTGTACTGATACCAAATGTGCCCCTAAAATCAGGATTGGCGATGAGCTTTGATGGTGTATTGGTGGGGCCTGAGACTTACGCTCCGATGATGAGGATGAACGAGTCCTTGTTCAAAGGTGCTACTGTGCGAGCCATGATTGAAAGAACTAACTTCGGACCAAGATGAAAGATAAGGGTTAAGAACAGAAAAGTGCTATCAGACGCTCAAGCTGGCCGTTTTATTAGTGACATGACGCCCGTAACCGGAGCTGATATGATATCTCGTGACAAATCATGGCTGGACCTTCCTCACGTCAATTACCCCGCAATAAGCCTCAGTTTATCATTCCCAAGTGGCAACCTTTAATCAAGAACTAACCGATAGTCAAAAAGTGTCGAGATAAGGTAGGGTAACAATTAATTCTCCTTAACCCCGAGGCTAAGGACCTGATGATCCGGTGACCAATCACACGCTAGCTTGAATGACAACATCGCTTGGACCTTCTTGTTGCATGAGGGGCTTGATAAACTAACGTTTGCCGAAATCCGGGGAGGGGAGTTGCATCGAATGTGACATTACTCGCGATAAGACAAAGTTATAAAATGCCGAGACATTCACGCCAAGAAATGCTGCTTCGACAGTCCTCCCTCTATTTTATTCTCAACTTTTCTATACTGTTCGTCTCGTGACAAAGTACGCCATCATGGCACCCAAAGTCGAATACGCGGATAACCTGGGGCCTTCAAGACAAGAAGACGGCACCATTGAAGGCACGTCAGAAGAAATCATTGACAACCCCGACAAAGCTACTGCCTTCGCCATCAGCGGTATAGACGAGCACTACGACATTGACTCCGACAACTCACCCCAGCCTGAAGTCAGAGCCAATGTCCCCAACGTCGACGATCCCTCTATGCCAGTGAATACACTCCGTGCCTGGATGCTAGGTCTTCTGTTCACAATCCTTGGCACTGGGATTAACCAGTTCTTTTCGATGAGATATCCCAGTGTGACTATCTCATCGCTTGTCGCTCAATTAGTCGCCTATCCAGCCGGAAGAGCCCTTGCACATGCCCTTCCCATCATGAGAATCACACTATTCGGGAGAGAAATTGCGCTTAATCCCGATCATCACTTTAACATAAAAGAGCATGCACTCATCACAATCATGTCGAACCTTTCGTTCGGACCGTCTTGGGCGACGGATATCATCCAAGCTCAAGTTGCGCCTGCGTTCTTGGGTTTGAAGACTCCTGTTGGGTATCAGTTCTTACTTGCGCTTACGATGCAGCTATTTGGTCTTGGAATGGCGGGTATGGCGTATAGGTTTATCGTTGAGCCGCCGCATATGGTTTGGCCTTCGACGTTGGCTAATGCCGCGCTGTTTCAGACTCTACATGGGAGGGCGAATCCGAAGGCTGATGGGTGGAGTATCTCGAGGTATCGGTTTTTTGTCTACGTTTTTGCGGGTGGCTGGTTATGGGTGAGTGCTTCGCTAGTTTCTCCTTTGTGATGAAGGGGCTGACAGTTGATTAGTACTGGCTGCCTGGGTTTCTATTCACTGGACTGAGCACCTTTGCCTTCATCTGCTGGGCTGCACCAAGTAAGATAGCACCCTCCACCGACTGATGGTTTGTGCACTAACGTCAGATAGATAACATCATCGTTAACAACCTGTTTGGCATGTCAACCGGTCTGGCCTATCTCCCCACAACATTCGACTGGTCTCAAATCGCATACAACGGCTCTCCCCTTGTCGTTCCCTTCTGGGCACAAGCCAACGTCTTCGCCGGATGGGTCATCCTCTTCGCTCTCGTCACACCAATCCTGTACTACACAAACACTTGGTACACAGCGTACCTGCCCTTCTCTGGAGGTGACATCTATGATAATACAGGTAATGTCTTCAATGCGTCGCGCGTCGTTGATCGACATGGAAACTTCTCACCGGAGGATTACAAGGACTACAGTCCTATTTTCATGCCAGTCACTTTCGCTCTGAGCTACGGTATCTCCTTTGCGACAATGACTTGCGTACCGACATACATCTTTCTCAATTACTGGAAGCAGATCATTGGTGCTTTCAATCCCCAGCGGAAGAAGGATATTCATGCTCGACTAATTGAGCGATATCCCGATGCTCCTTGGTGGTGGTACGCCGCGTTGACCGCTATTGTTCTCGGCCTCACCATCATGGTGCAAGAAGTGTATGATACACAGATGCCCGTTTGGGGTGTCTTCTTGGCCTTCGGTCTCGCTGCCTTCTACCTCATCCCCACCGGAAGTGTCTACGCCGTCGCCAATCTCAACAGCAACGTCCTCACTGTTCTCGGTGAGATCATCTCAGGCTACGCCATTCCAGGAAAGCCAGTCGTCATGCTCATCTTCAAGTTCTACGCGTACACGGGACTAAGCCAAGCGATGATCTTTGCTTCAGACATGAAACTCGGGTTGTACATGAAGATACCTCGTCGTACCCTATTCGTCGCACAGTTAACGGCGTGTATCGTTGGATCTCTCACTCAGAATGCTGTTGTTCTGTGGATGTTGCACCATGTCAAGGACATCTGCGAGAGTGACCAACCCAACAAGTACACCTGTCCTCAAGGTCGCGTCAATTTCTCGTCAAGTATCGTTTGGGGAGCAGTCGGCCCCGCACGTTTGTATAGCGTGGGTAAGATCTACTCTGGGCTGTTGCACCTGTTCTGGCTAGGAGCGCTACTACCAGTGGTGACGTTCTTCCTCAAAAAGAAGTATCCCAACTGCAAGTTGCTACGTAACCTTCACTGGCCCCTCTTCTTCGCTGGTACTGGAAACGTGCCTCCAGCTACTGGTATCAACTATAGTTCCGCGTTTGCAGTTTCATTCATTTTCAACAAGTGGATCCGTGCAAAGTACCCGCATTGGTGGGCAAAGGTGAGTCTGCCATGAAATCTTCTGTCAAGGCTCGGTGTAGCTAACATGAACAGTATAACTACGTCCTGTCTGCAGCGCTTGATTCTGGTCTTGCCATATCTGCCATCGTGATTTTCTTTGCACTTGTCTTCCCTGGTGTTAGTCTCAGCTGGTGGGGAAACAACGTCCAGGGCACGACTGCGGATGGTATGGGTGCTCCGTGGAGGAAGTTGGGCACCAATGAAACGTTCGGGCCATCTACTTGGAATTGAGGCGTTGTTTGAAGATGGAATATGTACTTAGGTGTTTGTATTGTTACTTCATAATTAGCCAAAGGATCATTGATTACAACGCTTTCGACCTCTAGACCAGGTGGCAAGAAGACTGGGCCAAGTTTATCACCGGCTTAGTAGACTCTAGACTAATCCTTTCTGATGCATAAGCACGGGGGTCAGATGTTTTCGTGCTCCTTGGCTCTTGGGCGTTGTCCAATCACATAATTTTCGGTCAAATACGACCAGTAGACCAACGCTAGTGTTAACTGAGGTGCTTACTCCGCGTGTTGGTAAAGTAGTCAACGCCCGAGCTATCCGAGACAACCATGTATATAAGTCATCAGAAGAATAGATCGATAGATTGGTAAAGCCACTCAATCAGCTTTGCTCTTTACACTTTTCTCTTTACTGTAGAACCAATCTTACCAAACATGGTATCTTTGAACGTTCTTAGAGCCTTGTATGTCTTTGACGACTAAAACACGAATGAGAGAATTATTAACAGTTGTATTAGGACTTGGCTCACCTCGGCACAGAGCTTCTTGTCCCCCTCACCTGACGTCCTGCCAAATACGCTAAAGCTAACCGGCGATCCATGCATCCAAGTTGATGGAGTATGGCAAATCACCGAAGCCTGCGTTGATCCTCTTTACTCCCGGCCCATACTCGACGATGAGACTCATGAGACATTACCGATCCCTCATCTTCGAGTCTCAGGACATTTTGAAGGGACCGCCGTCGACTTCAACATCTACCTCCCTAAAACGGGATGGAAGGGGCGTTTCTTCCAACTCGTCTTTCCACTACAGAACTCAACTGCGTCCGATCGAGAAATTGGCTTTGGAGCAGACAGCGGAGGATATACCGTTCGCGCGTCCGGTAGGCCAACTTACCGCGGTGACGCAGCTGCAGCTAAAGTTGGTATGATGATTGCACGAGAGTACTACAAGCCCAAGACCAATAAGATCCATGGGTATATCTACGGAGGCAGCGGTGGTTCTCTTGTCACTGTTGGGGCGATGGAGAATACAGTAGGTGTATGGTCTGGTGCCGTGACGCTTGTTCAGGCGATACCAGTTTCCATCAATAACTGGTCCATCCGTGCTCTCGCAGGTCTTGTCCTTCAGAACAAGAGTGCCGAGATCGAAGATGCGCTTAAGCCTGGTGGTAGTGGAGACATCTACTCAAACTTGAACCCCACCGAGTCAAGCGTCTTTGGAGAAGCCATGGCCCTTGGTGTTCCTATCAAAGGATGGGAAAGCTTCTACGAAACTGGGGCTTCCGAGCCACTTTGGGAAGCTATCAGGAGTGTGTATGGACCGGCCGTGATGAAAATGGACCCTAGCTACGTCGATGACTTCTGGAACGAGCCTGGATACCTGGGTAAAGAGGATTCAAGGCTTGGCGAGATATTCCGCCAAGAGATGCTGGACTACAAGACCTCCATCATCTCTACACGGCGTGACGCCAATCAGGCGCCTGTTGAGCTCACCCTCGACGCGGCTCCTAAATCAGCGAGAACTTATTGGCTGGACATCACCATCATCTCTCCAGATGGCGAAGTAGTTGGAAAGATCACTGCCAAGGGTCGCGACAATAGTAACGAAAAGACTGTCACTCTTCATCCGAATAATGACCCCGCTCTCCTCTCAATTTTACAACAAGGGACTCAAGTCCAAATAAGCAACCGCATGTTTCTCGCCATACACGCACTCCATCGCTACTCAGTTCCCAAACGCGCAGGGTTCTACGGCTATGACTATCTTCGTGACTTCGACGGAGCACCCATCTATCCTCAGCGATCTGTGCTTGTGGCAGAGCAGATTGTAAGATCTGCCAGCGGCGGCGCTACCTTTTCGGGCAAATTCAACGGCAAGATGATCGTCATGGATAACTTGATGGACATCGACGCATTTCCTTGGCATGCAGATTGGTACAAGCACCAAGTCAGAAAGGTATACGGGGAGGAAGCCGATAATAAGTTTCAACTTCATTACATAGAGAATGCGGATCATCAAATGGGTCCTGTTGAAGGTTCCAAGAGCTCCAAAGCGGTGGACTTTACAGGCCTTTACGAGCAGCATCTGCGAGACTTGAGCATCTGGTGCGAAACCAGGATATATCCCAGCACTCCAACCAACTATACCATGCGAAATACTCAAGTGGAACTTCCTGCTGCTGCCTCGGAAAGGAAAGGCCTCCAACCTGTCATAGAACTTAGTGTCAACGGCAAAAAAGACGCCACAGTTGAAGCAGGCAGTATAGTGACTTTCAGGGTACGCGTTGAAGTTCCTCACGGTGCTGGAAAAGTCGTTTCATTGGAGTGGGATTTTGAAGGGACAGGTAACTTTGTCAAGGAGGGGTTCGGAGACGTTGCACGATCTGTTGAGACTACGGTTTCCTATACTTACAGTCAACATGGAACCTTCTTTCCTGCTGTTAAGGCTGCTTCCCATAAGGAGGGGATCATATATTCACCGTATGGTTTGGCTTTGAATCTTGGGCGGGTAAAGGTCGTGGTCATTTAGTTGTTTGTATGGCTATTATGAACCCATGAAGCCGGGAGGAGAGAGTCTTCATTAGCTTCAAATCATATTTCAGTTGATGTTTGCAACTCATTTGTCTAGTACCATCTTTGACGAAGTTGGTGATGCCTCATGTCTGTATTGCACAAACTCCCGTCATTTCTTATACAAAGTTTACAAGCATCTCTTGACCAAAGAGCCTTTCACAGCCTAGCTCAATACTTAGCCAATCCTATTCCAGTAGTATCTACCATTAGCCAGTTGCATGGAGCGGGCTCGATAAAATGGAGACAAGAAGAGAAAGGTTCATTTAATAGCCGCCCTCTTACCCCTCGCTTGAGGATCGCCCTTGGCAGCTGTAAATCATTGGTTCTCAGTCTTGCCGGGATTTCGAACTGCAGCGGGGGTACTGACGTGTTGCCGCGTTCTGATTGATCGCCTGATCTGCATGTCTGTCTGCATTGTCTGCCTTGCAGTAAGCCACCCTCACTCAACACTCATCTTCACCGCTTCGTCTCACTTCGTTCTTTGTTCCTCTTGCAAACTTGTCAATCTCGACATGGCAGACCCTTTATCCGTCGCCAGTGGCGTCGCTGGCCTTGTATCTCTTGGCCTGACTCTCTGTGGCGGTCTACATAATTATTTTAGTAGCGTCAAAGGCCGACACCAAGACATTGAGTCAGCCAGCCGAAGTCTTACTCTTTTGCAATCCAATGTCTTCATCATCCAGTCAAGCACTTTAAAACTTGGGCATCGCCACGCTTTATCTGCCAATGGAGTCAATCAAGGACTTGCCAATTGCGAGTTCGAACTCGTCGCCCTGCAGCAATTGATGCTGAACCTCACGAGAGATGAGGGTTTGTCCGACATGAAAGGAAAGATGAGGAAGCAAATGATGATAGCGAGGTATCCATTTGATCAGAAAAAGTTGATTCAACTTCAAGATCAGCTCTCCAAGGCCAATGCGACTTTGAGCAGTTTCGTACAAAACTTCAACCTGTGAGGAATTTCTACTAGAATGAGCGTTCTCGATACTAATTTATCCTAGTGATATCAACATCGGCATTGGCGAAGACTTGCGGATTTTGAAAAACTACACCAATGTTAACGATAGCATTACGCACAACATGCTAGGCACAATCGCCAGGAGACTCGACGCTATCAGCCCAGCTGTTCAACGCACTGAAATAGAACTTGCAACATTGTCTCAACGTGTCCAGGACAACAGCCTCGACACTAGCAGCCATGTTTCTGACGTTGTAGTCCAGCCTCGTTATCTGCAGAACTCCCAGAAAGAAGAAACAATGATGAAAGCACTGAATGACCCAGAATGTACTTGCTCCGACCCTTCGACCCGTTCTATTTGTCGGAAATCATCTTATGTTAATCAATCATGGGGAGTTTTCATCGTCTCGAAACAAGAGCATATACGGCAACGCCATCAACCTAGTTGCACTTTCTTCAGCCATTCAATCCAGACGTCAAAGACTACATTTCAGTACCTTGGATTTCGATATCGCCTTTCCCGAATTCTATCTATGTCACTGGCTCGAGGATATCCTCCTGGTGCATACAAACTTTCCTTCGGGATACAGCCGTGCAACATTGTTGAAACGAGTCCGGCTTTTCAAGTTCTTTATGACCTCGAAGGCAAGTACCACACGAACATGGAACTACATAATCGGTTCAATCTACGAGACGAAACCTCGGCCTTGATAAAGAATCTCAGAACTATTTATGAGTCAGCTGCTGCGTCACCGTTTGATGTAGATAGATATGGGAATAATATCGCCCATATATCCATGAGCGTAAGTTTCGATTCTGGTTATTAATACATAAGACGAGTTTCTGTTAACAAAATCGTGAGTTTTATCGTCGAACGCTGATCCCTTCGCTTCCGAGAGAGATAATGACTTCCGAGGACATACTTGTATCGATTCGCTCGCTCCTGTCATACATGTTTGATATTGGCGTCCCAATCAGTACCTCTAACTTTTACCAAGAGTAATCAGCCAATTATTCATTTGCACTTAACTTTGCTTACATAAACTAGAACAATTCTTCACGATTTCTGGTATCCTAAGTGCTTAATGATGCTTTTCCAGTTATATAACTTCATCGCAACACTTGACACATCTTTCAGTGACCAAGAGATCGGCCAGCGCCAAAGGCCTTTTTTTGGACCCGACGTACTATTAAGTAAGGATTTATATCAAGTTTGGGGCAAGTACCCTGAGATTGCCGAGGGTACGCCAGCTTCCCATGACCTTTCCGATCACACACAGCTAATAGATATAATTCAGCATTTGGATTTGATGAAATCTTTAGGGTAGTCATGCAACAAGACCGTCAAAAACTCAAAGCCATGACTGTGGGCGACCAATTTCGAAAAGCTATTATGGAGAGAGATATTTACGACCATAACATATTACATGCTAGCATCACTTGGCCAGAAGGACTCAGTCTACTACTGCAAGACAACCAAATTGTATGTCAGCTGTGCGACGAGGAATCGGTAACTATTAGTCCTCTGGAACTTGCCGTAAGGTCAAGTGGAGAAAATTGTACCCAACCAGACAAATGGGTGCTGTGCCAGAACTGTCAATGTGCTGCTTCTGTCCAACTGTTCCTAGAGGCCGACTGCTGCCTGTCGACTCACTTGATGGAACAAAGATTCCTGGAAAGTTGTTCACTAAGATGCCGAAGGCTATTATTCAAGCACTTCAAGAACCGGCGGCAACGACTACGGGATCTTTCGCTTGCAATGCTACCCCCTGGAGTCATACATCGTTATGGGGTCACCGCTGATTTTCTTCCTGTTGCTACTGCACAGTTCCTCTGGAAGGAACTAGAATCACGCCGTGGTAAATCAACAAGACAAGGGTTTGAGACGGGCCATGGTCTCAAGCCCTTTCTATCATTCTGCTCCAAAGGAGGTTTGTTTGAAGAACGCCTTTCTCCACAGATATGTTTGTTGGCCGATGAGTTTGGCATTAAACCTTCCGATGAGGACGGTATCGAGCCACTTCTAGCACGTGTTCAACTTTATGGTCACTCATATGATACCCTCGAGATGAGTATGATCTATCTGAACTGGTTGCTGAAGCACGACTTTCTCAAAACGGAATACGCGATTGGAAGCTTCCAGACATCTGCATTACATGAGTTTGGGGGATGGATTGGCAGGCAAAGTGCCTATCACTTTCCCTGTCAGAATGGCAACCCGCTCTACTGGGCCGGGGAGGGAATGAGCCTCATTGCCAAAATATGCAACAGCGAGATACAGTCCGATCTGCCATGCCCCTGTATATCAGGAGCTTTTAGCCGGCCTTTGGCTTGTTTGTTCTCAGGATTCACGGCCGGCACCCTGTTTCACGTTTCTGGGAAGCTCGAAAATATAAGCAGAATACGGGATCTTGTTGGCCAGATCGAAAAGATAACCAAAACTGACCCATCCTATCTTGCCAGATGTGCTGTCCATACAATTACAATGGAATGCTTAGGAATAAGACATATTGGACACTGTCCTCAGGATTACTCAGGATTAATGATGGGAGACTTGGCCGAGAATGATGAATGGGCGGAATTATTAGACGAAGATAGGCATTTGCTTCAAAAGCTTGGCGATCTCGATGAAGAATTCGAAACGGCGTTCCAAGGTCGAAACCAGTCAGTGTCAGACTTTCTAGGAGGATTCTATACCGAGCGGATGATGGAAGTTATGCAAGAGATGGATGGGCCTCCGGCGGATGAGTATAGGCGCAGACTGCACGCTGTGGGGGTGGTTTTAGTAGAGTAGTCAGAGGGTAGTTATGAGACCAATGGACATGGGGTGGCAGAAAGCGAAGATGTACATAAGAGTAATGGCGAGATCAATGAATAAGTCGCTACATCAAAGTATAGAGAAGGAGGCACTAGAATGACAACAGGGTATAAACTCCAACTTGAGCATCAAAAGATCTTGAACAATGCATACCGGTATCGAGATTCTTTTGACTAGCTATCACCAAAATGGAACACGCCAAACCATCGAAATTACAAATTTTGCCGTAGATGTAATTTTCAGGATGAAGGTTCCAAGAAAGAGAAATCACACTGCCAGTGCGTTGCAATGCTGATTAAATAGCTGCTAAAGGAACTTGTAGGTTCAGTATATCGTTTATTGGCCTTGGGTGCTCGTCTCTGGGTAAGACTATCATTCATTCAAATATTATATATTTCAAGGTCAATTACCTAATGACAAATGTCATGAGGACTCTTCCCGTCACACTGCAAGGAAAACGCAAATACGAGGTCAGCTTCTTCCCTTGTAGAATAGTTGAATGATTAATGCGGCGCAAATCCAAGCTTTGGAGTAGCCTCCTCCTGGCTATGAACAACATAGTAGTTCTTCATGAACAAATTTCCTAGCACAGAGTACTTGCTGTTAAGCTGAGTAGAGATCGCTCCACCGCAGATACGATTAGCGCGGTCATATACAGTGAAGTTGACATCCCGTCCAGGGATAGAGAGCGTCGTGCTATCAATCTTGAAGTGAAAGTCTGGAACAGTGCTATTGCACGGGAATGTGCGAGAGCCTCCCTCCTGGAGCTTATAGCCCTTTATATGGCTGTAGTAGTCGTTCACCACAGCTTCAGGGAGATAAACAAGGGTCGTGCCGGAGTCGACGATGACCTCGCCAACCTTCTTTTTGCTACTGGTGAATGAGCCTTTGCCAACGGCATAGGTGCTCACGTTCATCGACCAGTACTTGGTGCTGACAACGGGGGTATAGGCCACGTTACCCTTGAACTTGGTGTCATCGATATATCCGAAATCCCAAGTCGCAGGCTTGCCATCGACCCTGAGATTAGCAGCGAAGACCTTCTTCTTGAGAGTGGGTAGGAGAGTCTCGAAAAAGGTCTTCTGCTTCTTGGGCTTGACGGTGTTGATGGTACTGAACGCGAGACCAAGAATGCCATCTGAGGCGAACTCGGCTTGGATAACGGTGGCGGCTTGCACGGCCTGCTTTTGGGCTATGACGGGGCCTGCTTTGACGGTGTCGGTATAGACGACGCCGCTGACTTCGTCGCCAAAGGCGTACGTGATGGACCAATTGTAGTTCTTGAGAAGGTGTGCGGATGAAGTTGGGGCATATGTTGGGTGATCCTCGCTCTGGAAGATAGAAGACTCGTTGGAATACACCCATCTGCGAAGTGGCATGTTAGTCTTGGTACGCAATACTGAAAACTGGAGCACTCACAGGTCGGCAGATCCAGTGTCGTAGATCATCTTGAAAGTCTGATTCCCGACGACTGTAGGGACGAAGAATGAATTGCCATTCGAGGAAGGCTTCACTTTCACGGAACCCGACTGCTTCACGCTGCGCTCTTCTATGGTGTCACCATGGATCGCAGAGTATCTCGCCTCAAGCCGCTGCCTCTCAGCAGCAGGATCGAATTCCTCTTGTGTCGACGGCAAAGCATCGACGCTAAAGGCAGCGCCTTGGCTATCTGGCACAGCGAGGCCATGGGCAGAAGCAGCCAAGACGGCAATCACTTGAAGGAGTTTGAGGGACATAATGAGAACAGTCGTGTAGATTGACCAGGTAGACCAGAAAGTATCGTAAAAATAGGTTTCTTGCTCTCTTTATGGCCAAGAGCACGACCTCGTTCCGCCTCGTTCCAGTGTTACATAGTCTATAGATAGTCTGCGCTTTGATTTTCCGCGCGGGAATGGATGGAATGCCGGGCTCCGCATACGAATTAATTTCCCAAAACCGGCTAGCAAATGGTCCTACCACCAATGGCATCACTGCGAGCTCGGCAGATCAGGAATGAGATCCACTAAGAATCTCGTATCGACGAACGGTCTAGGCCGCATGACTTCATATGGGCCGGGGTTAGTTAGTTAGCACGTTTATATATAGTCTGATAAACATCAGCCAAGTTGATCACGCATCCACGACAGGCCAAGTAACTTACAACCATGGCTCTCTTCACTTTGGCCACCGTCGCTGCTGCTGTAGCTTTCCCTGGCATTGCTGCCGCGAGCAAGACTCCTGCTGGTGTTATCTCCGTCCCGTTATCTCGCGATGAGGGTCTGACGGCGTACTATGCCAAGCTCCAGGTTGGCACACCGCCGCAGACAGAGTATCTCAAGATCGATACGGGCAGCCCCCGATATTCCTTCCTAGACCCTCGCAATGAGGTCTGCAAAAAGAAGGGAAATAATTGCAAGACCTTTGGCACTTTTAACAACAAGACATCCAAGTATGCTCCTTTGTCCCTCTAATTTCTGTCGCTAATCATCGTTGTAGGACATCCCGCTATGCAGGTACTGGCTTCGCCGACGCCCTAGGCTACGTCGGTCAGGGCGATTATCTGGAGGACACTATTGTTATCGGCGGTGTTTCAACCAAGAACATGTACTTTGGCATGACATCCGACTATAGTTTCCCCGACAAGCTGAGCGGTGATATCAACACAATTCTTGGTAAGAAAAAGCCATCCCATCTAAAAGATGCCGAACTGACATGTGGTGGAACAGGTCTATCGTTGGAGTGCTCGTTTGCTGGCCCCAAGTGCATTGACAGGTTCTCCTCGTACTTCCTACCGGAGTTGAAGAACGCATCCAAGATCAACTACCTCGCGACGAGCATCTACCTCGGGCCCGATGATAAGAAGGCTGCCAACGCCAGGATGCTCCTTGGTGGTGCTTATGACAAGGCCAAGATTGACGGTGATCTCATCACCGTGCCCATGGTCGACCCCTTCAACATGGAGCTCAGCGATGGTCAGACGAACTCGGTAAACGTCACTTCTGTCGAGGTCTTCCTCACCAAGGGTAACAACCGTACAAAGGAAACATACGGAAAGAAGAAGGTCGGTGTTCCCGTGCTGATCGACAGTGGCACTGCGAGCTGGTACCTCACGGACAAGACCATGCCTCCTGTCCTCCGCGCTTTCAATGCCAAGGTACAGCCTTTTGGCCAGCAGTACTTCGTGGTCGACTGCAAGTACGCTGACACTAAGCGCAACGACGGGTACATCGCTGTCGAGTTTGGCATTCACGGAACAATCAAGGTGCCGCTCTACGGCATCGTGTCAAAGTTCCCTGATGGCACCTGTGGAGTGTTCGCTGCTTCTCGTGGGGACTCCGTGTCTCTCTTTGGTGACCCTTTCATGCGCAATGTGTACAGCATCTTTGACCAGGAGAAGTTCTCTATCTCGATGGGTAAGGTGAAGCATACTGCTGAGGAGAATATTGTACCTTTTCCTAAAGGAGGCTTTAAGCCGACTCATTACTGAAGAGCATACGGAGTAAATGTAGAATTGCGAAATGATAGTTATGGATATGAGGTAGTGGGGAAAGATTGGCAATACGGGTTTTAATGTACATAACTAAGTGAAACAATATAACGACAAGACATATTTTTCAATCTCTTAATTGCTTGAGAATCGTTTACGACCTGAGTGTAATACTGTTAACAGCGGCAGAAGTCGATAGCAGTCTTCCCTAGAGATCTCAAGAGCGCTATCTTGCCATCTCGCGCGCTCGACCCAAAACGGCCAAACGGGCGACCCCAGATTGAGCTATACCCTTCTGGGCCATCTCAGCGAGCGCTATCATCCCCGCCAAACAGAAGCATCCTCGGTTCTACAACCAGTATCTGCACAAACATGACCACGCGATATAAATGGCAGCGAATCGCAAGCAATCAACACCTACCACTCGCTAAGGTGTCATTCTAAACGTGCATTCACAAGTCAACACAATGGATAAAGACCTCAAGCCAGTTACTACCATGCCGACGAACTCGACTGTCGGCATGGGCGAGGTTGTAGAAGATACAGCTAGCGGTCGCAAACAAACCGCTACTTGGGATGACGATGAAAAGCAATCGGAGGGAATGGGTTCTCCCTCACTTGGGATTGTGTACAGCTCCAAGGAGGACGCGAGGGTCCGATGGAAGCTGGACCTGATTTTGCTGCCTATGGTAAGTGTTGATCTATGAAGCTTTGAGCATGCGAAACTGACTGCAAATGAAACTAGATGGCGTTCACATACGTACTCAATTATATGGACAAGGTCGCCTTGTCCGAGGGTTCCATCTTTGGCATTAAGGAAGATCTGGTCAGCGAACCTGCACCTTGGAGATATCTACATGTAGCGACTGACATCTGCATAGAACCTCGTGGGACAACAGTATAGCTGGTCATCCTCGATCTTCTACCTGGGGTACCTGGTCTGGCAATATCCCAGCTCTCTCTTAATGCAGAAGCTTCCCATGTAAGTCTTCATCCTTCCTGACCTTGCTCAAGTTTATCTTGCCTAAATTCATGTAATCGCTACGCAGCGGACGATACTTTGGCGTAATGATCTTTCTCTGGGGTCTCACCGCCTGCACAACTGCATTCACAAAAGACTTTGCAACGCTCTGCGTCAACCGTGTCTTCCTCGGTGTTTTCGAATCCTGCATGTCTCCCATTCTTACTATCCTAATCTCTCAATACTGGACACGAGATGAGCAGCCTCTTCGCACATCACTGTGGTGGTCTGCCAGTGCTGTCGGTTCTTTCATGGCTGATGCCGTTACATACGGCCTCTCTGGTAAAGATCATTCGGGCTCCAAGTATGCCGTCTGGCAAGTCGTCTACCTCGTCTTCGGGCCAATGACGATGTTTTGGGGTATTGTTGTCTTTTTTGGGGTCTCATCGTCGCCTCTGACCGCATGGTTCTTCAGTAAGCGGGAGCGAGAGATTGCGACTGATAGAGTAAAACCTTTCCTGGTCAACATCAATCGATACTAACGAGATTACAGGTCCTGAAGAATCACACCGGTATCAAAAACACCGAGTACAAATGGAACCAGGTTCGGGAATGCCTCATGGATCCCCAGCCGTGGATACTAGCGATACACGCCTTTCTTCAATGCTTGCAAGGCGGAGGTCTAACATCGGTGAGCGAGATAGATTCATGAAGGATCACACTCTGACGGAAGCCCAGTTCTCCAAGATCGTCTTGACACAAACCCTCGGCTACTCAAGTCGTCAGGCCACTTTGATGGGCATGCCGTCCAACACCATCCACCTCGTCTCGGTAGTCTTTGCGTGAGTGTCCAACTTTGCATATCCATGGCTACTTGCTGACCTTTTTTATTTAGTGGTTGGTTCTGCACTCGTTTCAACAATACCAGGTGCTACGTAATGATCGCAACCAATATCATCGTCCTGATAGGTGCCGTATTGGTGGACAGTGAGTCTCCGCCATCATTAATATCTGCTCTTGGTATCTGACCTGACTTAGACCTTCCGCAATCTAACCACCAGGGTCGACTTGCATCTTTTTATAGTAAGTATAAGATTCTTACTCTGTAGTTCAGAACTGTCGCTCATACGTGCCTCCAGTCATTTATGTCAATACAGTCCCTTTCGGACTTGGGATGAGTATGCTCTCCTCCAACATCGCAGGATTCACCAAGAAATCTACCGCCAGTGTAAGTCTCCAAATCCATCCCATCTGCACTTAACCAGCCCTGATAGCATGTGCAGGTCATGATGTTCCTAGGCTACTGTCTTGGTCAATTTACCGGCCCTCAATTCTTCATCACACACGAGGCCCCACGGTACCAGACTGCTTTCAGAGGCTTCTACTCCTCAGTCTCTGCCATGATTGTCTTGGAAATCGTTCTGCTGTAAGGAGCTTATCATTTTACTTTCCCACAGACTACTAACCATTATCTCAGCATCTACATCAGGTATCAGAACCACCGTCGAGGTCGCCGTGAAGTTCAGGAAATCTGTAATGTAAACATTTCTAGGGATGATTTAGATCTTACCGATTGGCAGCAGGGCTCGTTTAGGTATATTTGGTGAACGTTGGTGGAAAAGCTCGAACTGATGGACATTCATGTGATCGCGAGGCATATATTGAAGGCTTGTTGTCATGTTCGCTGGCTCGTAGGTTCTGTCGATGCCTTTGTGTACAATACTTCATTCAAATTGGCCAGGAATGACTACCAAGTCTTGTTGACTTCCAGGGACTACAATAATATTGATTGAGACATTCTCATAATGATACACTGGCGAATCTGTTGCTGACTGGCGTCACACTTTGAACAACACTATCAAAATCACTGAGAGATAAAGGGAGAAACAATGTATGATATTTAGACAGATGAAGAAGACCAGTCCATGTCATGCTTGTCTTGAAGTTAGCGTGCTTCGAGTTAGGCTTATCAGCGATTAGTCATTAGTTACCCCAGATTTCAAAATAAACTCCAAGACCGAAGCGCTCCTGCACTTCAATCCTTCAACCACTCCTTGACACAACGACCCGTCATGTCCCTATGCACCACCTGCGCAAGAAGAAAGCTCTCTTGCGATCAACGAAAACCACGTTGTTCCCCGTGTCGACGTTCTCACCTCAAATGCGCTTATGAACCATCACCTCATGCTGTATTTGAGTTTAGAGATGAGACAGATCAGATCAGAACTCATTCGAGGCGTCGTGGGAAGAAGAGAAGCAGCATACCGAGTCGCTCAGGGACGAGTCCACAGACCCCAATGGCCTTTTCAATAGCCGAGACGAATGCGCCCGACACGCTGGAATCATCGTCACTCGCAATGCTCGATGCGACGGCGATGCCTTGGATGGATGGGATATTTGACTCGTATCCAGATCAACAATGGGATTTGAGTCCAGACGCGGCAGTGTTTTCAAATGTGACTGATCAGGCTTGGGTTCCGTTTACGGAATCACCAGGTCAAACACCAGCCGACTTCAACGCGGGCAGCCTGTCCTCCAGTTCCCCTCAGACAGTCTCCGATCGGGTTCTAGCGCAGCATTACACGCAGAATCTAGCATCAAAATATAGCTCCAAGGGCCAAACATGGAACAACCACACGTATTTCTTCAATCGCTTTAACTCGAGCCATTCGTTTGTAATATCATCTCTCTACGCATGGACAGCTGCTCACCTCCACTGCAACGGGACTTTGGGTTCAGAGACTAGTGCCCTAGAGCACTACGAAAAGAGTCTCATAGCTCTCGGGGATCAATTGGGAGTCCATCTCGAGATTGGGGGCATGGATGAAGAACTCAGTCACACTTGGCCTCAGCTTATCACCCGAGATGATGACCTGGACGCCGTCTCAGTGACGCTATACTTCCTCGCCTGGACTGACCTTCTTCTCTCAAGAAGAGCCTCCCTCAAGCGCATGCTAAGCCTCGAGGCTTGCCTACTTAAGAGCCGGGGCCATGGCGATCATTCGCAATCAGTCTACGGCCGAATGGGTGTCTGGTTTTGCTTTCTTGATGCTCGCGCCGCTCTCTTTTCTCAGGGTGATGATTGCATCATACAGTGTCTGGGCAACGACTTGGGATTAATGTTTTCTGTGGACAAGTCATACAACTTTCTACAACAAGAATACACTTTGCTGTACCCGAATGAGGAGCGGCGATGGGATGAGGCTCATAGGCCTTTGTATGTGGCTACGTGTCGCTTGGTCGCTCTCTTGGGGATGATATCCAGAGGCGACCGCACCACGGCGGGTGCTAACCAAGAGGCAAGTACGAGAGCATCATTAGATGACATAAATCAGGTAAGTCGAAAACATGATCGCGCCAGTGCTTGCGATTCCATTACTGATGATGAACTAGGGTCTCGCCAGTATCACAGAAGAGAAAGCGGCAGAAAACAAAGTACTTTCAATCTTCCTCACCGCAAACGCCCTCTTCCACGCTGTACACATCTACGCCTCAAGAATCTACCGGCCAGAAGATTCAATCTATGCAGAGACAACATATGCTGAAGACATAATTGGCATCACTCGCCGCTTCTACAGTAAGCTCAAGCGGCCTAGAACAGAAGCGCCGCCAACCAAGATATGGCCCATCCCGCTCATCATGGCAGCCATTGAGGCAAAGGACCCTATCTACAGAGACTGGGCGCTGCAGCTTATCAAGGACTGCTCTCAGGCTGGAAAACATTATGCAAATGCATGGGCCTTTGTCGAAAAGGTGCACGCGGCCGAGGAGGGGACCGGCTGCCGCGCTGATCTTTCCCAGATCGCTCAAGACATGGGCGATGATTTTGTGATCTAGCGACGCCCTAGAATCATTTCTGAAGCCTCAAAGGCCTTTTTGGTCATTGGTAGCGATGATAGCGCCGTGGTTCGTGGTCGTCGCCGATTTGGCTTATTTGGGACAATCAGGCGACGCGCTAGCAGGCTCAGTGAGGAATTGGCGACTGCAGTTCGGAACCCGGTAGAACGCCCCGCCAGACCTCTTTGATATAAGTATTCGTGGTAGTACAAGTAATACTTGGATATTCTTCAGTAATCTCATCCTATCCTATCTTATCATCTACTGCCTTTCGATATGCCTTCTGCCGAAACCTCTATCATGGAAGTCCCTCGTTCTTCGTACTACCAGCACATTGTCGTTGAGGGCACGCCCTATGAAAGAGGGCTTTCCCATGGAAGACAGGTGGCTGACAAGGTCCGTGCCAATATCGAGTATTACAAGCTTCCAGGCAAACTCCCGCATTGGTAAGTAGATCATTGATACCACTGGATCATACCGCTTGCTGATATCGGACGCAGGTCAATCTCTTCCAAGATCATCGAAACTGTCTACCTCCCAGCATTTGAGAACTTCTACCCGACCGGCCTCGAAGAGATCAGAGGAATCGCAGATGGAGCAGGCGTAACGATCGAAGAGGTCATCATGCTCAATGCCCGATACGATCTTGGCAGGTGCATGTATCGCCTGCAAGACGGCGGCAAGACTCCACAGGAACTTAACGGGCATGATGAATGCACGAGCGGATTCTTCCCTCCCGAAGCAATTACATCTGGCCGTGCTCTTGCCGTGCATAACTGGGACATGTCTAGCCATCTTTACAACCAGGACCTGATCATCTATCTGGAAGTACACCCAGACCCGTCTGAGGACCGCCCTTCTATGTTTATCCTCACTGAGGCTGGCCAGTTGATCCGCAGTGGGATGAGCTCGGCCGGTATGTCAGTTACTGCAAACTCCTTGCTCTCCAGCGAAGACTACGTCCCCATATCGCACGTTGACCAAGACGGGGTCTACCACGAGATCAAGAACCCCAAGCCTGTTCTCCCGCTCTCAGTAGCAAGACGCGTTTTTCTCGAGTACAGCAACTATGCCGAGGGTTTGGTGGCTATAAACGCCTTCCCTCGCCACGTCTCAGGCAACCTGCACGTATCGACAGGCGAAGGATTCGCAATGGCCATGGAGGTCTCCCCAAGCCGCGTGTACAAGTTCTACGGAAACATTGATGACAATTACCTCATACACAGCAATCACTTCCTTAGTCCAGAATTTCTGAGTCGTGATGGTGTTTTTGATCGATCTCCTGGTGGGAGCACCTGGTTCAGATGCTTTCGAGCCGAGAAGGGAGTAAGAGCTGACTGTGTAGCGGGAAGATTGACGCCGGAAAAGATCAAGACGGCTTTTTCGGACCATCTTGCGTATCCCGAAAGCTTGTGCAATCATCCGAATCTGAACCAGAAGAACACGCCTAGTGCTGTGTTGACTGGGTATACGTCCAAGCAGAACATGACAGTTGCTTTCGTCATCTATGATCTGGTGGAACGGGTCGTTACAGTGTGCAAGGGACCACCTTGCGAGGGCGTGCTCCAGAAGTTTAAGCTTGGGGAGAGGCGATTGCTGAAGCATTGAATGCGGCAGCCAGAGTGTTTAGGATTTCCGATTTCGGGCTGGATATAGTAGCTGGCATGTCTAGTCGGCGGTGCAGGTAAAGATGTATTGCATTTAGAAAGATTTATTACACAATTACGTTTCAGCCTCTCGTAGTCAATATGCATATTGTACTGATGCAAAACACTATGAGTTAGATTGACAAGCTTGAAAAGATGCTTAAAAATCTCGGTATCTAGGGTATTTGACGAGAAAATGACGCTGAAACCAGGTGTTGTTCGAACAGGGATGTTGACTGAGGCCGAAACATCGCTTTGCTCGAGGCTGAAACCAGGAAATCGCGACGTCGCAGCTAGGTTTCAATAGCTAGAATCGATACTCCAGCTCGAGCACTACTTAAACTACCAGCTCCTGCTCCTAAAGGTCGAATTAGTAACACCAACATCAAATCTCTTCTCCCTCCTAAACCACCAATTTCACATCCTCGGTAGCGTCGCCACTCCGCTCACCATGAAAATATCCTCAATAGCTCTACTTTCATTCCTCTCAACAGCCATGGCAGCTCCCCTGGTCCGTGGCCCCGGCGGTCGACTTGTACAAGAAGGTGCTGGGTGTACGTTAGTACAAGGCCGAAGCGTATGTGACGATGGATTCGGAAATACCTTGTACGTTCAATGATCGTCTTGCATAAAGCCTTTGATGTACTGATTACCATGTGTAGCTTCGAAGATGACCCGCTCTCGTCAAAATAAATATCTAACACGCGGGGAGGAATGAAACGATAAGGCTTCTCACAGCGGAGGATTGGGACCTGAATAATTCCGCTCGAGGCGTTGAACTGCAGGATGGATGGCTAGTCCACCCGAGCCGTATAAAAATACCACAAATAATAATCTAATAAATTAAAAATTACCGCCAAATACTCTCCATCTTTACCGCGCCACGTTGAATGATCTCGGCCAGTGATACCGCCCCAAGTCTGTTGATCTTTGAGTGGAGTCAGCAAAATGAGGCCATCTCCACTGATCCCAGCCGCGTAACAAAACTTGCGGCCTGAACATGGATACGGCTTGCTTAGACCACAAATTTCTCACTTATCATACCAATTAATCATCTCAAAGGCAAATCTGTGGATTTCCCCATCCGAATCTTCTAAGGTAAACAAAGCTGGCCGGGTACGATTGGGTCAAAATCTCGGCTCTGCATTCCACGTCGTTATGCATGCTGCAGCTGCACGTTGAGTTGGGCACTGAGCGCCTCACTTTCACTCCAAAATGGAGAATAAAATCCCCAATCCTGGTGCAGGTTCTGTTCTCACCAACTTCCTCTTAACCTTGTATTAATATTAGAAGTCATGACTTCGTCTAATTCTAGCGAGGACTTGTTTCCTGCCCTGGAGTCGCTCTCCAGGTTAATCGTACCTCATATCAAGACTGCGATATTCGTCGCGCTTGTTCTAAACCAATTTACTATCTTTCCGGATTTTAATGTTATTCTCTCCCAAATATCGAGCCCTTTGATTCTCATTGTCGCCCTGTATTTCGGTGGTATCTGGACACTTCCCAATGGCCAGGAGAGTACCAGCACTCTCTCTTGGAAGTTGTTGCTGGGGCCATTCTTTGACTTCAAGACGATCTCTAGTCGGGTCGGGACATACTTCAAAGGTAAGACTAGTCATTCATGTTGATTGAAAGCTAGGCACTGATGGTTTGTGTTCATTCCAGTTGGCTCGTTGATGTCCTTGGCTTACTACCTGACCCTCTACTACGACCTACCTCTTCCTTTCCAACCATGGGTTCAATACATGTTCGTCGGCATCGCCACGGCCGTGTCAGCCGCTGCCTACCTCTTTGCTCCCATCAGCAAGATCTACGGACCTCTTCGCTTCTGCTACCTTGAACATGCCCAGACATACTGGCTGGTCGTGAATTGGTGGTCACTCACCGCTGTGGTACCCTTCTTCTCCCCAACTCTGCTACCAGTCTTTGGCTTTTGCCTCATTAGTGTGACTGCTGGCACATGGGTTCACATCTACTTCGCATACCGCGAGAAAGTCCGCACCATTGCCTGGACCGTATCTGAGAATGCTGCTCGGGCAAAGGCTGCCGCCGAAGAAGCCCGAGATTTTGGATCTATGGCGAAGAAGTACGAGGAGCAGATGGTCAACGCTGCAGCTGAAGCGCGACGCGATGCCGTTATTGCCAATTCAGTTAGACTGACTGACTTCTTTGACTGTGCATCTCGTGCATGGTCTGCTCTCGCTGAAGCGACGGCCCCAGCTGAGGATGCAGTCACTCAAGCTCAAAGGGTCATCGCCTCAGCTATCATCTGTGAAGAAACAGAAAAGGTCGACGACAAGCAAAAGGCAGAAAATGAGCGACTAGCGACATATTTCAGGCAATCCGCCGAAACAGCTCATGAGCGCGCAAGAGAGACAGTCGCTCTCCTCCGCACCGCCCAAGCCTCCGTCCGCGGTTCCGAAAACGCCGCACGACAAGATGAAGTATCGCGCCGTCACGCAGAACACACCGCTGAGAATGCTTCCAACGTCGCCAAGTCTGTTAGTGATACAGTCGCGTCTATTCAGGACGCTGAGCGCAGAGCGGCTTGGGCTGGAGGTGCTGCTGCGAGGAGGGCGGAAGAGGCTGTGACTATGGCGACGAATGGAGAGATTGAGGAGGCGAAGAAGGCTGTTGCGGCTTCTGAGTCTGCGTTTCAGGCTGCTGAGGAGTCAGCTAAGATTGTGAGGGAGGGGATGGAGGCTGCGCAGAGGGGGTTGCAAGAGTGGCTGCAAAGCAGTAGACATGGGGTTTAGGTGGTTGATCAATATTCAGATAGTGTTACTGAGACCGTCTTAAGATAAATAAGTACCAACCTTAGATAAATTTAAGAGTCGTCTTGCGATAAATTTAGTAGGATCTTAAGGTGGCATGAGCGCCCTCTTAATAGCCAGGGCTTGAAAATAACTTAGCAGCCTAAGTAAATACTGCATTATAATAAATAAACGGAACGTCTGATTAACTTTAAAAATAATTATCTTAAAATAAATGCAGTTAGATTTTAAGACGAATTTATGGTATCTTAAGATAGGTAAACTTAGCAATATCTTAAGCTGACTAATACTACGCAGCATCTTAAGATGAATCTGGTGGCGCCTTAAGGTAAGATACCATCAGCCAGCGTCTCAACAATCGGTCTCAATTGTTCCTTAATGAAATAACTTCAACAAAACGATCAAATATCCAAATAGACATGACTTCAAGCACTAGCACCTGGTGTCTCGCCAATAACCGTCAGGAACTTTTGCGCCCGAGTCCTTCCCTCCTTCAAATCCTTCAGACCATCAGACAATCCCTCCAGACCGTTTTTACCCACGACGTAAGGATGGGCTGTGAACCAACCCTCCCGAAGACCCCTAGCAAATGCTGCGCCCCATACAACACCGAGGAGCTTGTTCTTCTCATCCTCATTATGGACCTGGCCAACCATCGAGACAACGATGTCTACACTGGGGTCGGCACCCTCGACTTCTTTCTTCATTAAGATGTTGGTCACCTTTGGCTTGCGGCCAGTCGAGTCTGGAGGACCGGCGATGGCTTTTGTAACTGTCTTAACGGTGGAATCTTCTGAGACACTGTCGAAAGCCTTCCAGCATCGACCATCTGGAGAGCCGCCCTTCTTGAAAGCGTCTTGGATGGCTTTGACCAGTTCATCCTCGGTCTTGTAAGCAGTATAGTCAACAAGCGCGTCTCCCTTGCTCTCGTCAAGGAATGGCTTGATAAATGCACTGCGCTGACTTCCAACTGCGATGATCGGATGGACATTTGCAGCGGCAGCTAGCTTGATACCGTAAGCTCCAGTAGCAGTACTAGCTCCGTAAATAAGAAGAGGACGCTTGGTCTCAGTCTTGGCAAGTGGCGACCAAGGTTCTGGGATCTCAAGTTCCTGGAACAAAGCACAGACAGAAGTGTACGCGGCGAGAGGGATAGTCGCCGCCTCTTCGAAAGATACTGAGTCGGGGATATGGAAGGTTGTGTAGTATGGCGCGGTCGCGTACTCTGCGAATGCACCATTGGGGGTTCTCATCTCATGGAAGGCGGCTACGCGGTCGCCTTTGTGGAAGCCGACGACATTTTCGCCGACGGCTTCGACGATACCAGCGATGTCATCACCGGTGTTGGAGTCTTCGCCGAGCCAAACGGGGATCTTCCAGTCCTTGGGATTGGTACCTTGAGAGTTCAGTATATATGATGCGAGAACGAGGTGTGAGTTGGCTTACCTGCGATGATGACCTTGATGAGGACATCGCCCGGACCTGGCTTAGGAATTGGAGAGTCGATGATCTCGACGGAGGTATCTTTCTTGACGATTGCTTCCTTCATGATGTTTGCAGTTTGGTGTCGTTTCGCTTGCTTCTTGTCTCGTGGTGCTGAGCTTCCGAAGTTGGGATACAAATACTGGACTTCTTATAGATGGCACTAGAAACAGTATGCAGTAACGTTATACAGTATATTTCGCCATCTGGCATGATATTCATGACCTCATTCGCTCGGCATTAAACCGCCATTAGTAATGATAGTGGATCGACATCCATTTCTATTAAACGTTAGACTCTCCGGGTTTCGGGGTCTATCATGAGTCCGGGTCCCGTTTGAGCTTCGACTTTCAAAATGTGTACGTCTATGTCAGTTCAATTGCATTCATAACGGTCTAAATATTGCCCCGGGAGAGTTACAATCCATTTTGATTAAAGGAATGTCTCCGAGATGGGGTTGGGGTGAAGTTGGTAATGCCCGTATTTACGTGTCAGCACCTTATCGTTGTGGGGTTCGTGCCTTTCGGTTTCGGATTCTACGCATTTCTACGGAGTAACTAGCACGGTAAGTCCCGCTTTCCGGCACAGAACTCTCCGAGCCGTGTATAGAGATTTGTAATCCTACTGCCCGAGGTGATATTGAGAAGCTTGGGCTATCATACAGCTGCAAAGTATCCTTGACGCGGTGATGAGCGACAGATTTTCCATTGTGAAACTGGCCTCGATAAAAATCTTTAAACTATACGATTTGGATTTAGAGGGAGGCACGAGAGATGAGAGATAAAAGACCCGAGTGCATTTATCCTGTTTCGTAGAAATAGTGTTATTATAAACTATACGCTAACATGCCCCAGACTGATTAACACATTGGAAAAGTCCGCACATCGGTTCAACCCTCCTGCGATGCGACGTCTTTACCCTGGCAAGACAGAAGATTCGGATAAGAAAACCGTAAGGACAGTGGCGTACCTATAACCATTAGCAAGCACTTCAGTAAGGATGTGCGTTATAGCTTACGTTGCGCCCGCGATAATTAGTTCTTGACTTTTCATTCTCGTGCCACTAGAAATCATCGCAACGAAGAATACCGTCGCACCACCAACAGCAAATAGTCGAGATGATGTGCTACTTAGGTAGGAACAGAGAATAACTGGTGCCAGCAGCATGACGACAACGATCGGGATCATCAAGGCACGGGAGATAAGAGCAGCAGATGACCTTGTAGGAATATAAATATGGGCACTGTCTCTTGAGACTTTCGGGGCGTAGCTCTGGGCACAATATCAGTATGACATGAAATATCATGTAAGTATAGCGAGGCTTGATATACCGGAAAGAAGTAATCTCGCACACGCAGCAGATTCTCAGCTACGTTGTTCTCAAGCCCTATCATGGCAGATTCATCTCGTGGACTGGTACTTAGGAGTTCTTGCGGTGGGTAGTTCAAGAATCTGCTTTCTGCTCGTGCAATAGATCCGGTGCCATTAACCCAGTTCTGGAGATTCGTCACCGCTTGAGGATCTGCTTGTTCGAGTTCTGAGATTTGTCGACTTCGTAATAGGAACTTGTCTATCCGTGTCAGCTCAATGCATCACCACCATAAGTGGAGAATAAGAGCTCACCTAGATCCTCCAGTGCTTCGTCAAGCTCAGCAACAACTTTAGCTCTGTCTTGATTCTGATCCCGCTGACAACTGCCGAGGAACAGTGGCCGGTCTTCATCTCTGTCAATCTTGTGCAGCTTACTCTCAAGTTCGACGACACGGTTTTGTTTGAGCAGTAATAGTCGGGCACGAACGTTTAGAAACCTGCGAGCGACGAAAAAGGACTCATGAGAGGATATTAGAGACGAAAATTGGGGATATCCCTTTGGGTAATCCTCGACTTTGATAGCTGTTAGCCTCGCTTATGGAATTTATTGACAGCCTTGCTTACTTTGCGGTAATTGCATTACCGGTGCACTCTTGTTCCAAAAAGGTAACAACGGAAGTGAGAAACAGGCAGATGATGGCCATGCCAGATTTGGCCACCTAAAGCTCCAGCTTCTGCCGTTTGTACCCATTCTCGATAATGGTGAAGTGCTGCACTGGCCCAATTCGATATCGGAACTAGTTGACGACATTTTCTTTCTTGGAAAGCTTATATCGCCGTTGAAAATCTGGTAACTCGAATATTGTAAGAAGTAGCTGGAGAAGGCTATTAATTCTCACTCTACTCAGTAGGTTGAAACGCCGCAAGAAATTGCATTTGTGATTGAAGTTGTACTTTTTAGCGCTCGAGCTGCCTCTTTGCGACCCCAAGCTTATAGGCTCGGTCCGCCCGCTGAGGCGTCAGCTAGGCATGCACTCAGCCCCAATAAAACAGGGACTCGCATAACCAGCAACGCTTATCATCCAACAGTCCAACTTCTCATCCTTTTTAATTAGGCCTCACATAAGGACGCTCCTATCGTGATTCCTCGAAATCATTTAAATGGCCGCCACTAAAGAATCATCAGCGCGCTGGGCGCTACTGATTGGAATCAATTATTACCCCAAGGATCGACATCTTCATGGCAGTGTCGACGACGTTAGCGACATCAGGGCCTATCTGGAACAGCATAGCGCTACGGCGATTCATGCATCCGTGCTCACAGCCACTGTGCCGAAGGATCATCAATCCACTAAAGATCCACCAGAGACACCCGATGAGAGGCCAACCAGGGCAAATGTTCTGAATCAGCTTCGCTTAATCATTGATTCTGCGAAGCCCGGCGATCATGTCTATATCCACTTCTCGGGGCACGGCACTCAATTACCATCAGATGGCAACGTTGGCGAATCGGGCTTCGGCGAGTTGGGCCTTGTTCTTTATGAAAGTGGTGAGCATGGTGCTAGCTACTTTCGCGGGCGCTTTCTAGCACAGGCTCTCAAAAGAATGGTCGACAAAGGCCTCGTTGTCACTGTCGCGTTGGACTGTTGTTTTTCGGGGGCCGTGACTCGAGGCGATCGAGTCCGGGCTATGAAATACGACCCGTCGCTGGATGTCAACAGAGCAGAACAAGAGCAAGAATGCAGGGAGACACTAGGCATTCCCGGGCGCGATGCAAGGATTGATAGAGATTGGCTTGTCAATCCCGAAGGTTACACGATTATTACGGCTTGTGGTCCCCACGAAAAAGCCATGGAAGTTCTTGTCAACAAGACCCAGAAACGAGGCGCACTCACTCATCACCTTCTAAAAGCTCTCACAACCTTAGTCAAGGTGAGAGAGGCTGTGTCGCACCAAGCGCTCCATCAAACGGTTGTTTCAATGATGCAGGCTTCAGGATGCAGCCAGACGCCAATGCGCTACGGCAATACTCACCTGTCCTTCTTCGGGACGCTTCTAGGCTCAGTCTCCCTCAATACTTTGCCAATATCCAAGATAGAGGGCTCAAATATTTTCATCAAGGCGGGTCAAGTCCATGGAATCTCAGTCGGGGATGAGTTCACTGTTCAGAATAGTCTTTCAGCTAGGTCGGGCCAGAATTCTCGTTCGAGGGTCAAATTCAGAGTCTGCAATGTTTGGGCTTTCGACTCTGAGTTAGCAATTGCCCAAGACAAAAGAACACCATCGCTAGCCTTCCCTTTCAGCATGAAGGATATAGGGGCCATAAATGCTACCCAGCTATCGACTGTGTCATCTCAACGTGTCAAAGTACTGCTCCCCGCAGAGTTACTACAAAATACGAAGCTGAAAGATAAGCCAAAGGCGCTACAATACTACGAGACAACGACAGACAAATATGAAAGGGCTCTTTGTATGTTTGAACTAACCATTAACAAATTAAACAAGTACGAAATCGTCGGTGAAGCACAAGAGAACATGCTTCAATTACCAACACTGGACGCTAGCTTAGACGATTCATTTGCCAAAGTGATGGAGACTCTTCAACATATCGCAACCTTCAAGTACTTCGAGGGCTTAGCCAATCTACTTCCGTCTGCAGAGTTAAGGGCAAAATACACACTGAAACCGATATTAGGGTCCACTACAAACGGAATATTTAAAGTCTTAGACGGTGAGGCTTTTGGATTCACTATCGAGAACCATGCGGACCATCCTCTCTACATGGCCGTCTTTGACTTTTCTCCTTCTTGGGGTGTGAACAATCTGATCTCAGCTTCAGGAGGAGGTGACTATGTCCTCGTACCACCACCTCAAGGCCAGAATCGTGGTATGAAAGAGATGAAGTTGAAAATGACGGTTCCAAGCCATCTGAGTTTGAAGGGCCGGGCTCGAGATGTCATCAAAGTCTTTATCACAGACAAGCCGGTTTCATTTCCGGGCATGGTCTTGTCAGGGCTGGATGTCAAGTCACATCTACGGAACGCTTCTGCGAGTGCAGATATTCTGTCTGACCTTATCAAGCATTTGAGTACGGGAGGAAGGATGAGGAGTGCGGGAAATAAGGCGTCATGGATGTCGCACAACTTTGTAGTTTGGACTTGTATGAACTCAAATATTCATACTTGAGGCATATGTATAGATCCCGCACCGAAAACTGGTTTAAAAAGGGGCATCTACCAATTCCAACTCACTCTCATCATACTCGCGCCCCTGCATAGCTTCCTTGCCACTATCATCGCAGAGGATATACTTTCCTCCACGCACTTCTGACACTGTGTATGTTGATCCATTTGAGAGTACCCGGACCATGTCGTTTGGCCTGAGCTTCGCAGTCTAGAGAACATTAGCTAGGCAGAGGCCTCTGGCCGCAGAAACGTACCGCAGCAAAGCTTCTGATCGTAGGGCGTCCTCCATCAATCACCTCTACTTCAGGTACGTCCTGCTGACTATGCAACTGTCAGTGGCGCCATGGGATGCTGGAAAACTTAGCGTACCTTGACTCGATTGGAGCCTTTGGATCCTCTGACGCATCCTTCATCGTGAATGTGGTGGAGGTAGACTCAAATAGATTCGCTGCTGCGGATAGACGAGGGACCAATTGAGGTAGCTACCTAGGCCTATACAGTACTAGCAGTAGGCCCAAGATTTAAAGTAGTGGAGGCTGAGCCCATGGGCTAGCATTTAAGAAGGTAAGCTACACATGCGGCTCAACCCTCTTGCGACCCAGTTGGCCACCAAGAATAGGCGACACATCACCAGCAACATATAAGCGAGCCGTCATGCATCAGCAACAGGCAGGCAGTTTATGCACCGTGACTATTTCTCCACCTATCAAAATTGTTGGTTGATGTGGCGAGGTTTCTGCATCGAATCAGCGATTAATGTTTATCCGCCTTATCGGAATTATAGGAGGGTAGGGCTCTATCTTTTAGTGGTGATGACATTCTGCAAGGGGTTACACGACTGCTGAGACAGAGCAATGATTCGCCATCTTTGGGCTGCTGCCTGTTTGTAGGTCTTCTGTTCCGGAATTATCCTGGCATATGGCGGCTGACCAAGCTTGTAGTAAGCCTGAAATATGCAAAGTTGATTATCGCCAAGATAATGTGATTGACCTACTGGAGGCCCTGCCTGATAGAGTGACAGTTGTGATTAGCTCATGCGTGATAGCCTAAATGTCCATGTGCGCATTGAGGGCCTTGTTTTAAAAACATCCGAACGGTAAACATCGCTAAAGGATTAAGCTTAATATCGAGTGGTCTCTTTGCTACTATAATCCTTTCCGGAAGAATTTAAACGCGCACTGCTGCCTCTCTTGTGGCCCTATGAGATTACCCTAATATCTCTAAGAACATGGAGTCATTGCAATCGATCCCGATGAAGCAGCTAGAAATGGGCCTCGAAAGCAACGAAGCGAGGATTTCCATATTGACTGATCAAATAAAACAACTCGAAGAACAATATACTATTACTGAGCCCGTACAGTATTTGAATCAGTCACTTGAGCTGCGAAGGGAGATATTGGCATTGACGCGGCCTGAAGATCACCAAAACAAAGCACTTCAATTACATCTACTCAGCAATGAACTCAGCGACCGATTTGCCGAGACGGACGATCTCAATGATATGAAGGAAGCTATAGAGCTCGGGATTCTAGCGTTGGATCTTACACCAGAAAGCGATCCGCGAAGGATAGTATTCCTCAGAAGACTAGAGTTCCTATTCGAAGAAAAGTACGAGGAGACGGAAGAGGTCGCTGACCTCGATGAGGTCATTCGCTACCAAAGACTCTCAGTCGACGCCACAGACCCTGATAACACTTTGCAGAGGGCAGCCAGGTTGACTGCTCTGGGCGGGAAGCTTGACAAGAGGGCAGAGGTGACTGGGGAGGTTTCAGACTTAAACAAGAGCATCGAGGTTTTTAGAAAGGTCCTCGAAGTAAGGCCTGGAAACGAAGACGCGCTAAAGAACCTGATCCAAACCCTCTACAACCGGTACAAATGGAATGGGGAGCTACAGAATTTGAAGGAATGCGTTGAGCTACATCAGCAGGTCACTGACACGTCAGCCACAGATAGAGATAAAGTGGATTGGATGATAACAAAGGCAAACCATCTGTGTATTTTGCATGAGAGAACTGAAGATGAAGCCTATCTGGAGAGGGCATTTGCGGTTGCAGAAGAAGCACTCGCCTTGGTTCCCGAAAGCCGCTGGAAATCCAGATGGCTCCATTGTTTAGGCAGACTGTTTGGCTGTCAGTATTTGAAGACCGAGGGGCTAGCTGACCTTGAAGAAGCGATTCGTCTGGAGAGGTTGGCACTTGAACTGATGCCGAATGGCGACAATGAAGGTTGGATCTTGACAAATCTGGGGAACCGTCTTGGTGATAGGTATCTGAGAACAGATGATGTTGCCGATATCGACGAAGCCATTGACTGCGCTAGAAAGTCGTTGGATCTGGAGCCTGAGAATCCTGAGCGACTCTACAACCTGGCAATTAAACTGGGAGATCGGTTCTCGGGAACGGAAGATCTGGACGATGTCGATGAGGCTATCGAACTTGAGAGAAAGGCCATACAAATAATGCCACTGGATCACCCAGAGAGAGCGGACTATTTGTATATCCTTGGTGACCAGTTGGGTGATCGGTATGAGCATACAGGAGATCTTGATGATTTAGAAGAGGCCATCCGAAATGCCAAGGAAGCTTTGGGACTGCTGTCGCAAGACCATGCTGTCAGGGCAGCGTGGTTAAACGGCCTTGCTACCTGTTACTTAAACCTCTATACTACGACCGGAGACGAACAGGATTTGGAAAGCTCTATCAAGCATTACGAACTAGCTCTTTACCATGAGGCTTCGGCGCCGGAGGATCGTATTACTGCTGGCCAAGCCATACTCTCCAACTCGTCAGACAGCCAGCAACTATATGATACTGCAAAACTCGCGGTGAGCCTTATCCCTAAGCTCGTATCATGGTCCCATGAGAATCACGACAGACAGTACGTTCTCGGCAAAGTAGTCGGGCTAGCATCCGATGCAGCAGCAGCAGCATTACAAGCAGGCCAATCGGCTATGACAGCCTTGCAACTTCTCGAACAAGGTCGTGGTATCATTGGGGCATCGCTCCAAGATATGCGTAGCGACGTGCAAGATCTGGCGAGGCAGCATCCTGGTCTAGCGGAAAGATATCGCACTTTGCAAAGAGAGTTGGACAGGCGCGCTGAGCATGTTAATTCGGCGGATGCGCAGTCGCAAGCATCAATTAACAGAAGACATGCCGCCGCCAAGGAGTTTACCGAGTTGGCTGCTGAGATCCGCGCGTTGCCGGGATATGAAGACTTCATGCTCACACATCGTGAAGATAACATCTACAAGGCTTCAGAGCGTGGCCCTGTGGTGGTGATCAACATCAGCAGACTTCGTTGTGACGCTCTTCTCGTCGCAGAAAGCCAGGTTAGTGCACTGGCGCTTCCAAGCGTAAGTCTCGAAGAGCTGGAGCTCAAGACAAAACCCTGGACCCTGGCAACGTCGCAAACACTCGAGTGGCTCTGGGATACTATCATGAGCCCTATACTCAATACACTAGGTTTTACTGAGTCCCCACCAATTGACAAATGGCCTCATGTCTGGTGGATTCCAACTGGTCCTTTGGTTCAACTTCCTCTCCACGCAGCAGGATATCATAGACAGCAAGGGTCTGAAGCAGTGCTCGACAGAGTTATATCGTCGTACGGCTCGTCGATCCGCAACATAATTCGTGGCCGTCGGGACTCATCCCAGTCCTCAAGCTCTGATCAGGCACTGCTTGTTGCGATGGAGCATACACCTGGTCACGACACGCTGTCATTCGCCAACAAGGAGGTTCACTTGATAGACGGTATGGTCCGCTCTATGAAGCTCGAGTCAATCATACCTTCCCGCACCAAGAAGGAGGTCATGCGATATCTCCCAGATTGCAAGATCTTCCATTTTGCAGGCCACGGACTCGCTCATGCAGAAGACCCATCGGAGAGCTGCTTGCTGCTCGAAGACTGGGAACAAGACTCACTCAAGGTTTCCGATCTCTTAGATATGAATATTCGACAGAAGGCGCCCTTCCTTGCATACCTATCGGCATGTGGCACTGGCCAGATCAAAGACGAGACGTCATTCGATGAGAACATTAACCTCATCAGTGCGTTCCAAATCGCTGGATTTAGGCATGTTATTGGCACATTGTGGAACGTCCAGGATGATCTTTCTGTTGAAATGGCTAAGATTACGTATCAGGAGCTACAGAGGTCGGGAATATCAGATGATTCTATCTGCAGAGGGCTACACAAGGCGACTCGTGAGCTAAGAAGAAGGTGGATGAGACAACATCATAGTTGCCAAACCGTAGCAAGTACCTTTGAATCTGATGGGGACGGTACATTCAATGATTCTCTCTTGCGTTCAGTCAGAGACGCAGCTTTGATTGGTAGTACGGACAATAACCTTGGTTCGGCAGATTGGGCGCCCTATGTACACTATGGAGTATAGATAGTAAGGCTTCTTATCCGTCCAGCTTATCAATTTATGGTACCTCGAGACTTTTGTGGATATGTAACCTAATTAGTAAATATCTCGCTATTAGCGACTACTTAGGGGATCTCGAAGTGCTTTTATCCAGGGTGGTAAATGTAGCCAGCACCCAAAATGTCTGCTTCACTACGGTCATTGAACACAAGTGGTAGCTAATTGGCACCATAATGCTTATTTCCCTTCCTAGTAATCATTCAATAATGAAATCTCGAAGCGTAAACTTCCCAGCACCCAACTCTTTCATCAATAGACCACTCATAACATCAGGATCAAGCAGCTGGCTGCAGTTGTCAGTAACGGCAGACACTCTTTACTTAGTACTTACCAGGGGCCAACAAATTGCCACATGTTGCCACATGGCCGCAGGATATAGGGAACCATGGAGCCCAGCAGACCGCATATCTTATCTCCGACCCTTACTGATACGTCTGTGCTTCCCATAACACCTGAGACATGTGTCTTAAAGGCTTTGAGGTCTATATTCCGGGTCTTTGTCCCCTTTCGTCGTGTGATCTTGGCCTCATGATTAGGAAAATCTGTTTGAAAGCCAAGCCAAGCAAGCCAGTAATCGTGATATTCGAATTGATCACTGGCCCTTGGGGGTTTCCAGCCTATCCTATAGCCGTACCGCTTTACCCCCTCTAGCTTTGAACCAGGCTTCAGATCGACGTAACGCGTCTCTGCCTTGTTTATGGTGTCGAATATGAAACCCTTGACAAAAATTGTGTTCTCGTTCGATGGAGATCGGCAGAGAGCCTTGGAGTCTCCAGTGAAGCTGAACCTTGGCTTTGGGCCACGGGAGTCTCGACTTTGTTGCAGAGTTAAACTTCGAGACTGTCCCTTTTCACATACTGACCTGTAGCTCGAAGGTGCAGTCCAGTTGGGGACCCATGAAGGCAAGCTAGAGAGTGTCCCTTCGTAGGTTAAGGGCTCAACATCCACGTAGCTCATGACATCCAACGTCTCACTTTCCCACTGTATAATTTTTGCAACTTGGATGTAAAGGTCTTCAACAGAAACGCGGTAACTGACCCTGAGAGGTGACTGAAATCCAAGTTGTTCAAGTAATCCAATAAGAGCGTAGACTTTATCTCTGGGATCCGTTGCGTCGTAGTCTCTTGTTATGTCTAATAGACTTGCTAAACATTCACCCAGAGAGGGGCGTTTCAAGGACCCGGAGTCTGTCTCTTGACCTGTGTAGGACTTGAGAAACTTAACGATATTCATCCTATATGCGCCATCTCGGAAGGGAAAGAGGTAATGATACGTCGCAGAGAAAGCTGTAGCTTCTATCAGCTCATCTATAGAACTGTGGCATAGCTGAAAAGTGGCGATGGCCTCCTCTATCCGGTCCCATTTTACCGCAAATGGACCACAGATGAAAAGGATATCTGAGCCCAAGACAACCTCTTGAATGGTCCAGACTCGATGCCACCATTCCCGTTGAAGAAGCTCGCCTAGCGCTAGCCAATGACTTTTAAAGCATTCATCCCTGATGGCGTGGGAGATGTAAGCCTTTTGAACTTCTGCACTCAATTGAGAAATGTCGGCCAGTCCAAGAAGAAGGCGAAATGCAGGAACAGTCTGCTCAATAGCCCTTCCAAGCCATACTAGAACCGACGATGCGCGAGAGTAAATCTGCTGCATGAGGGCTACTTGCTGTGCTCGTTCATCCCAGTCATCTTGGTTGATACAAATAGCATCAACCCACAATAGTGTTGGAAAAGTGAATCGGAGATCGAGAGGGACTGGGGTCTGAGATTCCTTCTGGCAGACGCACAGCCGATCGCAGCAGTACATATTCAGTCGCAGATGGCGTAAGCAATCCTCAATATTGAGTCTCACCGTCAGCCATTCCCCGTTAACCAGTATACGGGTAGTTCGTGCCGGGTCTCCCCATGTGTATGAGAGGGCGAGATAATTGAGGATGGGAGAGTCGAGAGAGACCTCTGTCAGATAGCATTTCAGAACATTGCTGCCGCTATTGTTTGCTTCAGCGATCGACAGCAAACGGATGGATCGTGGTGCAGATAATGGTCGATATCTAAACGAAGGCATTGTTCTATATCAGATTCAGTAGTTATCTGTGTTGTAATGGCTAGATATTCCAGACATACTAGAAAAGGACTCTCTATCTACTAAGTCTCTTGTGGGGGGGAAGGAGTGCGTCTGCCACCTCATCCTGCATCAATTTGCTGACTGGCGTCCAGTGAGAAGGTCCCTTTCAACCCCCGCCCGACATGTGCATACCCAGACGTCTCAACTAACGAGGTAAGATCTTAGGCAACATTTATCATGCCGGGAGACATTTCTTCTTTTGTTACGGTTACTACTGTCTTCTATTAGGAACTCATAGCATCCAAACGCCGAAATTTCCACTGGTTACTTGTTTATCGATCATGCCAGACCCAACACCTCAGATTGTTGTCGGCTGTCTGCTCGACGTGTCAGGCTCAATGCGCAACGCCTTAGAGCCGGGCCAGTCAAATGAGCCGGCTGGCGATCGACTTAGAGCTGTCCTTCGAGCGGCGCATTTTTTGGCAAGGCCCTAGATTTTGCCGCATCAAAGATCATCCCTGGGGGGTCCGCGGTTGTTGATGCTGCTAGTGCGTTTGGCACAGCGGTGGGTTCAGCATTTGCTGATTCAGTCGAAGACTCTAGCGTCGACAGTTCCAAGGCTTTAGCTCTGGCCAAGGGCATCAAAAGGAAGTGGTTATTAGATTTCGAGAATTTCAATCCTCGTCCAATCTCTGAAGTCGTGGATATTCTTCAGCGACTACAGGACCAGTGGCTGGACCACGAGGATCATGATTTAGGAAATGTGCCAGAAGATAACGACAACCTATTTGACGCCATTCGCCAGTACATGTATGATCTCACGCCGATGTGTTATGCTCTAAGGAAGGCTCTGGAAGCTTTTCGAAGCAAGCCCGGCGCAGAACATCACGTACTCGTACTTATGTCGGATGGTGTTTCAACAGATGGCGATCCATCCACAGTCGCTAGTGATCTTCGGGGTGAGCGTATCTCAATTGCGACTGTCAAGCTTACAGATGATCGGTCCAGTATTCAACGCGCCTTGCATTATGAGGTCAACCCGCTTTGGGACGAGGGTACCCGGAGCCTCTTCCAAATGTCGAAGCGTTACCATGCATTGACACATCCAATTCCTGTCTTGGCCGCTGCAGGTTGGGCAATTCCTTCAGCTGGAGAGGTGGCACTGTTTTGTATTGTCTGCACCGTTACAGCATTGGAAGAGTTCTGTTCCTTGCTGCTCTCTGCCAGATTTGGTTCAACAGATGTGTTATTGGACATCGTTGGCAGAATACGTCTTGACGGTTATATTAACAACGAACATCTTGCCATTCGTCGTAGGCCTACACACCAGGGTCAAAGACCCATCTGCTATGCGCATGCCGTCGCCTCGGTCATACACATGGCTTTACTTCGCATTGTCGCTCGAGAAGGTGGTGTTCCTTCTTTCATCGAGATACGGGAAAGAATTTTATCTGAATATCCAGAAACAGCAGGTGGCCAGTCTGCTATAGCAGTATTGTCAGATGCGTGTGTCTGGTACCGTCCCCTCCAATTCCGAGAGGTTGACGAGGATGGCGCTCGCGAAGCAGTGCTCCGGCGTCGCCCAGTTCTTGCTACGTTTAGGTTATCAAAGGACGGCTAGGTCACGTTCTCTAAATACTTTGACAGAACTTCCACAACTCGTACTGCTGTTCTAACAAAAGCGTAAATGGCACCTGACTTTCACAAAGAGTATGACGGTGGCCACGCTGTTGTGTTAGTGAGCTGCAGCCCCAACTCACTGACCTTTCTAAACTCGTGGGGGAGCTCGTGGGGAGATAACGGAATCTTTAAAGTCGAGAACCCTGCCGTTTTAGGGCATAAGGACCGCTATTTGCGATTCTACGACGTTTATTGGGTAGAAAAAGGACTGACAAAAGCCGAACGACAGGCTTTTGATGCTCAAGTGGATGAGGAGCTGCGGCGTCATGCTGAGGAACACAAGAGTATCTTCGAGCTCGAATATCGATGCCCGAGATGCTTTGATAATTCCGTACTGGCTGACTTCACAGGAAGTGTAAGGAGAGCTGTATGTCCAAAATGTCAGGGATGGTTCGAACCTGATCCTGGAAGTCTAGCGCAGGCCATGTATTTGCGAGCTGGGCTGAATGATGTTGTTCGATGCTGAGTTTATTGTCATATTATCTAGGTTTCGATCTTGTGTAAATTTCATCTATCCTTCTTCTTATCTTCATAAACCTTCTTTATTACCCGCTTTATGGTATCAATAGCATAGTTAGAAACGTTTGCTTCTGCAGTCGTAAGAACACTCTTGACTTGGTCTGGCGTCCACATGAGGTTGGTTGAGGTTGAAAACGATGCAGTCTAGGCTAATCAGCATATACCTCTGTAAGAGATACCAAACTTACGGTAGGATTATAGTCGGGGTTCGAGGCATTTGGCAAGAGTGGGCAGTATATGATGTATATTGTCTGCCCGCTCTGTCTTGTTCCATCAAAGACTCTGGCGTAGTGATCTATGTATCGAGATTCAATGTCCAACGCATCACTTGAAGATAAGACTTCATTCCGCTGTGGCTTGTGAAACTCCCATGTCACTTCCCGAAGTTCAATATCGAAGTCAGCAGCGAAGTGATGTAGTCTTTGGACAGCTGCACCAGTATGAATATCCGAAGAAGCATCGAACGATATGAAAACATCAACGCCTCGTTCTGGCCGAGCGAGAATATGATTTGGCAGATTGTTTGCCATACCGGAGTCCATGAGCCTTGTGCGCCCCTGTGCTTCCCACGGCAGCAAGGGATGCGGCTGCAAATCTGCATGATCGGAGATTGATTTGTCGCTACTGCGCATTCCTCGCTGATGTTGATGTGGAACTCGTGAGATATACATAGAGTGCTCCGAAGTATGCTCTCGCATCCCCAACGGTCTTTCAAGTCCATAAAATGGATTCGGATCATGTCCTGCACGTATCGGGTTTCCCCAAAAGCCCTCAAAATGCTTCGATTGGAGTACGTTATTGAATATGGTGACCAAGCGCGCCACTATTGTGTTCTTGGGTATTGTGACAAGAAGGGCTTTGATGCACTCCGCCAGAGGTCCTGCTGGAGCACTGGTACACTGACCCAACAGAAGTGAGAAGGACTGCTCAGGGCGACGATCCACGGAATACCCAGAGATGAAGGTTCGGCCCCATGCCCAAGTTGGGACGTAGCGGTTGAGGTCCGGACTGCCGACTTCGAGAGGTGATATTTCGAAGTATTGGAAGAGCTTCTTTGACCGTCTGTTCGCAGACACTGTTGGATTTGCTTGGTCATTTCCTTCAGCAGAGTCAATCTGTCGAGATGTTGGTTCTTTCTTAACATCCCTAGCCTTTGCCGATATTGTCTTTGGCTCATACGAGTACTTCGGTACCCGTCTCACCGCTGCAAGAAGCGGCATTGGCTCCAGACCCTTATCTACACCCGATCGATGCCAGATCTTGGACCACTGAAATGTCGCTCTGCTCAGTCTACCCTTTGGCTCTCTTGAAAGTAGTTGATACGTTGCCGTAAGAGTCGAGTAAAGATCCATGATTCCCAGGCCAATGATGCTCCTCTGCGCTTTACTGACCAGAGGGCCGATCAGAAAGTAAACCCCTCTCTTACTTCGTGCGACCATGTTCAAAGCATGGATACTCATGGGGTGCGCAAGCTCACTAGCTGCTGTGAGATAATGATCGATCAATCGTTGAGCATCATGTCGGGCAATGGTGTAGTAAGCCGCAATAGTCCAACAGCTTCCACTAACACCGGCAGTCCAAGTGATACAGCCCCACAAGCCATGCTTCTTGGCAGCTGAGATGAATCCAGTGAATCCATACATCACCTTGTAACCGCCACCTGAGCCGCCCAGCGCGATGAGCGGGACATCTCTGGGGTCAACCTTTTCATCAGGCGGGAGGTCTAGAAAGCGATGTAACGAATCTTCTCCTTGTGATGAGATTCTCAACTTGCGAAGCTCAATGAACTTTTGCTCTTCATGGTGAAGAGAAGAGCCTTGTCGGACATGTGCATCCCATTGTAGTTCTGGATATGTTGCGACGTCCGTCTCGTCCCTCTGCAGAAGTGTCTTGACAGAAGCCAAGTCGACAGCTCTTTGATACCATCTTTCAACAATACCCCTAGTCTTCTGTGATAACGAGACCACAGACGGCGGTGAATGAGTCAACTTTTTATGGCTCTTTTCCTGTAGGATAGGCAAGGAGACCACAACTCGACCGTTCCGAAAGCGAGTTCTTGTATGGGTTACCCGAACACGCGAAGAGACTGGCGTCGCTTGCACTAGAGAAACCAATGAGCAAAGACAATATGTTTTCGCGTATAAATAAGCTGGTGACTTTCTAACAGAAGTCAAAATGACCATTTTTCTAGCCTTGAACGGTGCATGTTGAGGATTTGAAAGGAAAGTTGAGGTTTGTAAACAACGCATCTTGAATCGTTGGCGTCATTGCTGACTGATGCCCCTAGCTCCGGCAGCCAAAGAGAGCTACCACGTGGGCGTTAGCCTGCTTTAACAGTCGAGGGGCCAATTAGAGCACTGCAGATACAGGGTAAGGTTAGAGCTATTACATTTCACATATCAACCAACTTCAATTGCCGACAACAGCCGAAAGATTATGCCGTGGTTAATCGTCAATTTGCAATGTTCGAATTCATTTATCTATCATCATTTCCTTCAGATTCACTAGCAACTAATCCTCTTATTATGCACTAGATCGTTCCCCCTTCGTGTGAATTGAGTCTTATTAGCTAGCTGAGCCTAACATAGGGTTGCCACCCTGCACAATTTGATCTGACCCAATTCCTTATCACCCCCTTACACCATCACCGGTTGACCCCCTTCACCACTCAGCTTCTATAAGAAGCTAGCCATCCACCAGTCCCCCACGGAAGATTCCAACACCTCAGGATGTACACATACATCTAGTACTTAAACTCCCACGCGTAGGTTGTCACGTCGTCAGTCTGATAGAACGGCAACGTGACCAGATAGTTGCTGATAGTGTGACCATAGTTGCCCAAGTCCTGAGGAGGTCCCATCTGGCTATAGTGTACGTCATCGCCCACACCGAATTTCCAGGTCTTGACCTGAAGTGTTCCAGAACGGGGAAGTCCCAACTTTTTCAAGCCCGAGAATGTCACAATATAAGTACCAGTTGTAGGGGGATGGCAGCCAAGCAATACTCTGGCGGTGCGAGTTGTCGTATCCACTGTCGCATAAGCATCAAAACGACCATCAGATGACACCGAAGTCGGAACACGCTTGCCCGTCATGTTTTGAGAGTAGTAGTTATACACCCACCAGTCTCCGTTGGGATAGTATCCTCCAGAAGCATAGTTGTTGGGATCAGGCTTGGAAAGAAGACTGGCAGCCAAGTCGTGGAGCTGGGTGCCTCCTAGCCAGTTGCCCCGAAGACCGATAGCATTACGGCGCTCGAGCTGAGAAATCCAGAATGCAGATCCGGCGGGGACTTGTTCATTGTACGTGGCGTACTCGTTGATGTTGATTTGGCGTTGGGGAAGATTGTACTGGCTGAGGATCTGCTGCAAGACGCCGTAGCTGTACTCGAAGTTAGAGCCGGAACCGTACTCCTCGTGCCATACGTATTGGTCAGGGATGGAGTTGTTGTTCTTGACGAATTGCGCCCACTCTGTCCACCAGGGATTGTCTAATCCTGGCTGGCCGGCGAGAGTTGGTCCTGACGTCAACACCTTGTTTCCGAAAGCATCACTAGATAGTCAGTATATGATCCACGTCGTGAATAGAGGCAAGTCATCAACTTACTTGAACTGGTGCCAGCCGCGACCCCACATCTGCAGCCATTGGTCAATGCTGCGACCCCAGAAGCAACCTCCCTCAGGTTCGTTCCAGATATCAATGACCAAGCCTTTCTGCATCTTGTATTTCTTGATGTTTTTAATGATGGCTTGGACGAACTTGTCATAAGATGACCAATCACCATTATCACCTGGACCAGGTGAGGTGTTGTTGTTAGAAGCGCAGTCAAAGCCCCAGAGGTCATTCAGCAACAAGACATAGCCGCCTTTATGGCGACGAGTGACGATGTAGTTGTTATGCGCACTGGCGAAACGCTCTTGAAAGCTCGCCTCATTGTAGCTCCATCCATGAGAGACTTGGGCACCTGCACCGCGATAGTAGTTGAAACCGAAGCCAGAGAGAAGACTGTCTGGGATCTGGTCCGTGTTGTCAGGAATGCCGTACAGAATGCCTGAGGCGAGGTGCTTGGGAGTGCCAATATTGGAGGAGAAGTCGATCGTGGGCCCGGCGCTATCAGCAGCTACAGTGCAGACAGCGGCGAGGACTGAGCAGGCTTTGATCATCCACATTGTTGAGAAGTGCTTGAAGAGAATGCTTGAATCGATGCTGTTCTACGATAATATCTACTGTAAATGACCTCCTTTATATAATAGAGTCTATACTCATGATCTACGTATCTTTCCTGGAGAACCCTGCAATATTTTGCGGGGAAAAAAAGGTACGGCCACGGATAACCGGCAACTGAGATCCTGGTAATACGGAAGCCGTTCGTTCTTGTGACCTGTTTGCGGGGAAGGTCTGTCGATTCATTAAGGCAAGGATGCAAGGCTCCCACCGTCAAAGCGGCCAAAGTGGCCAAAGCGTGGCTTCTAAAGATCTCCGGCGGGGGCTCCGGTGGGAGAGTGCTTTTTGAGCTTTTGCGAATTACCTTTCTGGTTTTAATCACCTCTCATTGAAACGCTTATGTCTATTAACCTTATGGTTTACCTCGGACTACCTATTCAGCCTGATTAAACAGGAGATGAAATGACTTATTAGGCACCTTTGGGTAAAGAATCCCTGTCGTATTCCCCCGCCGGAGGTGGATGGTAATGATTGATCTCTTTATTTGCGATTTGTGATATTCTGTTCCCCGGACTTCCCACCTACAATTATCAACTGAAGAAAGCCACATTATTCATTAATTCTCGATCTTTGTGAACACTGCAAATATCTTAATATTATATGTTCAGTAATCCATCCATTGTATCTCTATAGATACCGTAACTTCAATTAATAGTTAATGATTGATTGATTCTTAAAGCTTACGATGTCTCAATGACACATATCAAACCAACGCAGTAAAAAAACCATATCAAATCCAGCTTCTGGAAGGCAATTATGGCATTATTATATAAGTCAATAGCATCAGCTACCTATGACTTCACTATTGTTTGAGCAAAGGTTATGATTATGAGAGCCAGCAAAGCAACCGCAAATTCTCTAGACTCTGTCTGCGGACTTAGGCTCTCAACCACAAGCCTCCTGCAAATAATACATCAAGCAAATAACTTAGCCACTATACCATAATGACTAATCAATTGCTACAGCAAAAAGCTGATGAATTTAAAAGCTAAACCTGGATAATGACTCCTCATTCGACTACATGTCAACAAACGAGCTGTACCTGACGGGCATTTTCTATTTTGCTTTCACTTCTCGATCCGTGGTAGGCAATTCTGATTATTAGTTAAAATACCTTCCAATCACTTTAAAATCTGTTCATCTTAAGTAATCAATGGCGTGTACGCTACATAGTTGTGACATCAGGTTTATTCCGAAGATCCGAGACGAGCCAACCCTACGTCATGTCCCAGGTTACGTCATACATCAACATGGGATTTAAGCCGACCATCAAGCCAAGCCTCTACCCAACAACATCAAACCCATCAAAATGTCAAAAATCATCGACGACGTCAAGACAGGCCTAAAGGGCATCCGCGGAGCCGGCGACGCTATACGAGGCGAAGCCCTCAATGCAACAGATCAAGTCTTCGACACCGACCCTAAACACCCAGAAACTCTCAAAGATAGCGCCGATAATAGAGCTATCGCCGACAAGGGAAAACAAGATATGCGCGGTGTTGATGATATGATTGCTCGTCGGGAATGGAAGAAGCAGGGCGTTGAGCCACCTACGCATGTACAACGAGAGGATGAGAAGCCGTTGGCGGCGGATGGGCCTAATCAGGGTTTGAGTGGATATCCTGATGAGAAGCCGCCTAGGTATGCTTAGGATTGATGCCTGATAAATGTAAGATGTCATGATTATCCTCAAATTCTATGTGGTATATTAACTATCGACCTAGCAGTTGCCACGTCGTCCATTCTTTGAATTTACCTGTTGATAGCATTGCCAAATTTATATCATAACTTGCAGGATCTCTCGCTATGAAGAACTTTAGGTATTTATGCCTTATAAGCAGGATGCATAAAAAGTACAACCCAATCAAGGTCTGCAGCTATTAACAGCTGTAGTGCTTAAAGGGACAGGTTGGGTATCGGGAACCTCAGTTTATCCGATATCCGGATAGTGCTAATAAGGCTGGCGCTTATTTCTTATCTTCGGGGTGTTTTATCTTTGAAGCATGTACCTTGATCAATTGTCAGCAAAAGACAAGCTCAGAAGTGAGCCATAGTCGATACTATGAGTGGCGCGCCTTTGCATGGTGAACGCTTCTCCTTAGTCGCATCCTTCTACGGCCCAGGAAACATCGCCTCATGGCTCTGCATGGTGGTATCCGTCGTGACCACTTGGTGCTTGAACGCGGAGTATCGTCGTAAAGATAGCATCAGCGCGGATCTCGTTGCCGTTTTAGCAGTTCCAGGTGTTGCAGCAGGGCATGCTATCTACATGCTCTTCTTTGGCAATGCAACCCATGAATCGATCCTGCATCTCTTTACCAGCGCAGATTCAGAAGTAGTGAAGCATGCGGCGGCTGCAGAGGCGGCGCTCGACGTATGCGAAACATTTTCTGCGATAGCTGTCCTTCTGGTGTTCGTCTCCATGTTCTTCGGTCATCTGAAGCGTACACTGGCCGTCGTTGCTGTTGGCCTACTGGCTTTCTCGACTGAGGCAGTTGTATTCACGCAAATGAGGGGAGTGAGTGTATCGGACACCAATTTAACACGTCCATTTCTCTTCAATTTCTTCGAGCTCATGGTGTCGCTAGTGGTCTTGGTGGCAGTATGGCTTACTGTCTTCAGTGGTCTCGTAATGAGTCTACGGTTAGGCATAGTCGAGGAGCCCGAGGAAGAAATAGAGATGGAGTCGGTCGATACCGAGCTCGAAATAGAAGTGAGGGCAGCCCTGAGGGGACAGGCTATAGATATAAATTCGGCAGTGCGGTGGGAGAATCAACTACAGTCCACCAGGGCACTCCAGCTCACCGAAGAAGACGCCCGACATGGAAATCCAATGCGGTCTTTGACGCTGCTTTCAATTTTCAGCCTCCCCATCTTGCTTTTCGCTTCTCTAGCCTCTATAAGCACGCCCTTGGGAGCGTTAGGAGAAACCAGCTTCATACCATCACCGAACTCGGGCATTTCCGCCCTGTTCTTCGTTCCAAGAACCACGACTCATATTACAGAACTGGACCAGATGGTGTCCCTCTGTGTTGGCATTATCACCCTTTTGTTCAGTCTTTGGGATACCTTCAAATCCCAGAAGAAGGAAGAGTCGAGGGCCCTGCGAAAGACCAGGGAGCAGGCAGCACACCGTGGGAGGAACTGGCGCCAAAGACGGTTGAATGCAGGTCTTTATTTCCTCCGTCAGGTAAATGATGAACTTGATGAGACCACGGATGAAGCACGAAGACAAGACCTTTTGGATAAGCGAAATTTGATAATGGTCGAATTGTTTAGAATGGTGGGCTCGTAAGATGGCCTGTAACCTACTTGGTGGCATACTATTTGATGTACTTTCTGACCTAGTCCTCGTCGCCATTCATAGGGCACTCTTATAGTCCTTAGCAACACCCTCATACAGTCCCCCAAAAGCCCCATACCACGTATCAATAGCCTTAGCTGCCATACCCGCCCCAATCGTATCATCACCCTTCTCAAACTTAGGCACAATCTCTCCCATAAACTCCTCCATCGTCAATGTGTGCGGCGCATGCTCCTTCTTATTATCATCAGGATTCTCCCTCTCCCGATGAAGATCCGACTCTACCATCGGCGGGGCAATCTCAACAACGCGAATCTTGG
Source organism: Fusarium tupiense (assembly GCA_013364945.1). Lineage (NCBI taxonomy): Eukaryota > Fungi > Ascomycota > Sordariomycetes > Hypocreales > Nectriaceae > Fusarium > Fusarium tupiense. The sequence goes on along the minus strand of JABEEO010000459.1, from coordinate 31,818 downwards.
TGTTCTTCAGTTGAGTGCGCAGATTCATGGAGAAGAAATGTAGCCAGGCTTTGGTGCCGTTGTACACAGGGTTGATGACCGAGAAGGGAATGTAGGCTAGACCGCTGGTAATGTTGACGATGAGCGCGTTGGGCTTGGTCTTGAAGTGGGGGATTAAGGCGAAGGACAGATGCATTGGTCCTCGGATGTTGATGTCAATTTCCTGGTCGGCTTTTTCGAGGAAATCATCGTTCTTGAGAACGTCAATCGGGCGCTGAACACCAGCGTTGTTGATAAGACAGTCAAGCTCGGGATGTTCACTAGTGATTTTCTTGACGAAGGCGGGGATATCGGCCGTCTTGCCCGTATCAAGAACATAATAACCCGCAGCACCGATCTCCTGAGTAGTCGACTTGAGGTTCGACTCAGTTCGTCCAGCAAGAAGGACCTTTTTGCCCTTGGAGATCAAATACTCGGCTAGTGCACGGCCGATACCGCCGCCTCCACCGGTGATGACGGCGCAGTTGAAGGCGAGACCATTTTGCGACATTTTGATGGTTTGTGAGATTTACCAAAGACAGGATAATTTAATAGTATGGTTTTCAAAATGAATATCGCAATTGTTACGTGTAGATATATGAAAACGACTACGGAAGTTCGGCATTGTAGTTGTACCGGCAGTGGAAACTTAGAGATGTTCGCGTCATAGGCACTAACTCCAGAATGCAAAAGAGGCTAGCGATCCGGACGCGACTCGGTCCACAATAGTCTAAAGTCCGATAAACACGACGAGTCGGATAGCGACGAGCGATCAACGAGATGATAATGACGTAAAACCGACAAGTTCACGGATTTGCATATATTTTCTGAGCCGAAGCCGAACCCTGCAAGTAGTTTGATCTACCTATGGGACAGGACTCATATCTTTCCTATATCCTCACAAAGAATCTTTGCTATTTTAAAATCCTGCTCTACTGCCGGGCTGTAAAACGCCCCCGCTTCGAGATAGCTGAGAGCGAAGTTTGTCCAATTTTTGTTGACGTCTGATACAATGTCGCGGATGTAGGTGTACGGCGAGACGCTGAGAGCGTATATGACGCATATTTGGCCGAATATCCTAGAATCCAATTAGAAGTTGTATAAGATAGAGTAGTGGGTAGTATTACTGGCTGCAGACAAAGAACTTGAGGGGATTGCAGCTTCTCATTGTGTCGGTGACTTGAATTACGGAAGCCCAGGCGAGAACAGCGCTTATAGCATCACGGCATTTTCGGATATGTCCTTCGGTGAGAGATGCTGGTCTCTCTAGCGCACGGTGACTGGCTAGATTAGATGCTGCTTAGCCCTGTCTTTGATGGATGTACTTACAGCAAAGGTCGGCCAATGTGATATCTCGCGACAAAATACCGAGCATGTAACCAAGCCGTCACCAACGCATCAGAAGGAGAGTCAGCCTGTGTCAAAGGCGATTTTGGATCAAACTGAAGCATAGGTGGAAGCCGTTCCCTCCATTGCTCCAACTGTCTGATAAGTTCATCCTCAACAGGTTCAGGCGGATAATCCGCAGCAGCATCTACCTTCGTCAGTATGTCATCCATTACTACCGCGAAGGACTTCAAACCGTACTAAAGTGGAACAAACTATTTCTCGCTCGCGTCAAGATAAGTCGATGCGCAAGCTGCGATAAGAAATGATAATGAAAGAATGGATCATCACCTGGATATCGAAACGATCCAAATGATGCTATGTCCTGAGCGGAGATGAACTTTGGTAAGGCGATGTGTTCCTCGAGATGTAGGGAGTTACTGGGCGGGAGGTTGAGTTCTTGTGATAGGACAGCTTCGAACATGCTTGTTATCCAGAAGAGGCGGGATTGCATGTCCAGCATCCACTCATCGCGATCTCGGGATACGCTAGGAGAGTTAGATGGCTTTGATATATCCTATAAGGCCGCTTACTTGTTCCAGAAGTAGGCGCTGCATGCGCTCGCTTTGCTGAGCATCGCCCACCAATCAATGGGTCTCAAAGCCTCGGCGTAGAACAAACTGTCAACGTCAGCTATGATCCCGAGACGCAACGTTGAATCGTACCCAGAAAGTAGATAGAACTGGCAAGCTTGCAAATCCTGCTCACACATCAAAAAGCCAAACCGTTTCCTCGCCTCATTGAAAAAGTCCAACCCTGGCATCTCGGCGTCTTGTCCAACATACGGACTCGACGCCGGCGTCCCAGCAAACCCAGCTTCTTGCAGCGCCTTCTGTCCCATTGACCCTAAAGCCATAACAACAAGGACTATACAGCTCTCAATGCAAATGCCAAAGTTCCCGTCAATCGCAACACCAAGGGTTCGTTGAAAATACGTCTTTTGGTCCAAAATAGGATTCGCTAGATTAAACGTTGTGAAATAAACATCAGATAACTGTTTCAACGTCGCAATACTGAGCTTAGATAGCCAATCCGATGATATATCCACAGACGTAGCGTGCGGAAGCTTTGGCCGTGAAGCCTCAAGGCGGGTAGAGTATGTACTGCCTTGCATCTGACACATTAACTTTACAGATTCAGGAAGTGCGGACTGAATGGCCGGCCAGAAGAGTACTTGATGCGCGCTGAAGGAAATAGCGGGGTTTGGATCAGTTGGTGCCGCCGGTGAATCGATGGTTTCATGGCGGACAAAGGACGGCACGCCGAGGACTTCGCTTGAGTTTGCGGGAGATCTAGGGTTGAAAGGGCGTAAGGCGGCGGCGATTGAGCGGTGATTCTCTGTAGGGTTTGAGTCAATCTTTGAATCGTCGATTTTACCTTCGATGCGACGGAGGATGTTGACGATCATGCCGAGAGAAGCTTCATTCCTGATACTGTTAGTGATTGCGTTTTCGTCAGGGAGTATGACACATACCGCGTTGCTTTTCTTTGGGTGAATTTACACTGAAGACCGAGGGACTTACAAAGTCCACATGGAAAATCTTCATCACATCTTGTCTTTTTCTGGCGACAGTATTCACATGCCTATCATGTTTGAGTCATCTCATCCGTGGTGAGCCGGGAGCAAGCTTACCTGTCTGGCGATGAAGCCTCTTTGTCTTTTCGAAGGAGGTCCTTCATCTGAGCCGTGTGCCTCGAGGGCAGGACTGTTTTCCTCTCGTTCTGCCATGCAGGATTATTGGTGCTGTTGGTGGATTGTAGTGTTGTCCGGGGAGGAATGGCAAACTCCGGATATGGCACGTGCAGAAATTTCAGTGATGCTTCGATAGATGCATATCTCACTTGCTACATACAAGTCGATGTTACTGTCTGGGCAGCTTCTTTCCTCCAGTGATGAACAAAGCATTAATTCAGTGACTAATGGAGTAAGCTAATTAACTCATTTTCGAGTAGCTTGATCTCCCACCGACATTAATTTATAAAGTTAAAAAGAGATATAGATAAGTATCAAGTGCATAAATAAATAGTAACATTGCAATAAAAGTTATTCTTAACTTATTAATTTAAGTAGCTTAGCTATTAAATATATTATATCTTCATGATAGTTTTACCTGCCTCTTAGCATTACCTACAGTAAATAGATACGCCTTCATCTGTTTATCTGTCATACCAGCAGCTCGATAAACTGTCTCACCGCCTGTCACCTCTACAGCTTGCCCTATGGCCTGCCAAGCATTTCCCAGTGCTGTAGCTCTCGTCCTGAGAATGAATGTAACCGTGATAGTAGTAACTAACGCTATATGTATGCCTGCGATGATACAGAATATTATGAATCCGCGCCACTGCACAGGGATAACGACGTCCTGCGAGAAATTAGCGCTTGCCTTTGCTGAGACATCGAACTCGGCCGTATAATCTGAATACGACATTTGAAGCAATGTGAAAAAGAGTGCTTGCATTGCAAGCGCCGCGTTACTGTCTGTGTGGGCTAAGATCTCTTGGAATAGTCCGATATGGGCGCGATGTGGCACTAGTAACGGCAAGTCATCCCCATTCTCCCGCTGGGACAGGCTCAAACTGACGTTATAGCTTTGGGATCTCAGGGCTGTCCAGATGTAATTTATTGTATCTGGGGTACCAAAGGCGGTGCTGGCATCGGCAGTGCTCCAGTTAGCTGGCGATGCTAGCTTAAGTAGGCCACGCTCCAAAGAAGGGATAGGGGCAAGATTTGATCCTAAGAGGGATCGGACCGCGTTACTCCGATAAGTGCCGGTGGTTATGTTCCATTGCAGGGTCGGCTCAAAGCCATCTTGAGAACTAGCGGCAGATATCTGGTAGTTCCATGGGATCGGGTTAGCGAAGCACAGGGTCGCATCGATGCCTGTATCCGGGGCCCCCTTGAGGTCAAAGGACTGCCATGTTCCTTGAGATTGACTTGTCCTCTCACTTTCCAAGATAGTCACGGGTTCGGTACCACTAAGGCCATTGTCTCGCCAATTCTCAAAGCCAGAGGTGGCGTTGATGAGTAGATAGGCCATGGTATATGATGATAGATCTGGTCGAACACCGCCTTGTATAAACGCAGCCGTCGAGTCCAGTGGGCATAAAGACATCCTCTGCTGCAGAGGTCTATCACTAGCTTTGCCTACATCCACCATGCATGCGAACCTTGAGGGATATGAGTACGAAGTGTCGAGGCCTTCATATCCTCCAGGCACAGAGATCGAACCACTTAGGGAGAGCATATATACGTTGGTCAAATTTATGGTGTGTATGCTTAGTTGAGGGCGAATGCATACGACACGAGCATCGATAACAGTGGCAGGCCCCTCGTATCTTCGTAGAGTGACGCGCTGGGTTGAATTGGTGAAGGGAAGAAATGCACGAGCTGTGGCCCCCGTATCATAAATACCGTCACCCTGAACTGGTGGCGCTGATGCCTCAGCAAAACGGAGATAGGCCGATGGACGGCTCGTCCAGTAATCAACACCCGCATAAGGATTGAACAAGTTGGTCGACGATTTCGCGTCCTCATTTGAAGGGTACTTGAAGCCAAAGGCGACATTGAGAGCAGCTGAGTCGTTGATGAGACGGGCGGCGCTGAAGTCAGTCAACAGGATAGTGGAAGTGAACTGCGTAGCCACGCTTGCGATCAGCAAGGCAGCCAACAATCCAGACGTGAAAATATTCGCCGAGTCGTAAAGCTGTCGAGGTACAGCGCATGCTAACTGGAAGGGCCCCGCGGTTTGACAGCGTGTGAGTGATAGGCGAGCGAGGTCCGGCAGCAGGCAGCCATTTCCCTCAAGAAAAATAGAGGCAATCATCTCCGTGGCGGCCGCAGCCTGTGCTCCAGCGACCACGCGGTAGACGAGCGAGGAGATAGTGATGAATCTGAGAAGCCATCCTGGGCCGAGAATACGCCGCAAAATGTGTGAGTTGGGCCTGTCGCCTTCGTTGACGGATGCGATGGCCCCCCACCAGAGGAAGCCCAAGAAAGTAGCCACAGCAACAATAACGACAGTGCCTAATGATAGTAGCACAATGCGCACAAGACCTAGCCTTTGAGTTCGAGAATGCTGGGGCTGGGGCCGGGGCTGTACACCAGCTACAACGGACGGATCGTTGGAGACATATTCATAGACCTGGCCTTTGTGGTATGAGGACGACATGGTCAGAGGTTTTACGGGGCCAGAAATATAGCATACGCAGTATTAAGTAGTCATACCAAAGGTCCTAATAAGCATAGTTAAGTAGGACAGCAATGGTGGACATAAGTTCACTTATTAATATTTATGCCCCGGTCAGCTGGCCAACGCCCCAACGGACTAATGCAAAGCGAGGAGCAAGTGTTGGACTTTAAATAATAGTTTATCGAGGATTTATCTGTCACTGGCTAGTTTTTTAAGGTTCTACGCTTTGATTGTTTTTATTGATTATGGCGCCGCCACAGCTGAAAACACGGAATGGAGAGGGATAGAAGTACATGTGAAATGTGTGAAATAAATCTTGCTTATTGGCCACTTGTTATCGGTCATCATATGTCCAACGCCACGGCGGCTACCGCGCAGATCACTTGGCCCCGTAACAGGGTCAAAGTCTGTCTCTAATCATGCAGCAGATCTTCAACTACTCCGTACACCTAGTGTTTATTTCGGTCTCCTAGAGTGTTCTTCTGTCTATAATAATCCATACAATGCTTCAGCTCCATATTTATGCCTTTGTCGCAACAACAAACAACCGAGGAAACGGCAAGAGAACCTTTCCATCGTTCTGTACAGTATAAGCCTTCTTCAACTTATTCAAATAAGCCTCAACGAAGGCTTCCTGTTCAGACTCTGACAGCGGATCGAGATACGGTCGAAGGCCAGTTCCCTTAACCCACTCAACAATACCGTCATGATTCTCCATAACATGCATGTAAGTCGTCTGCCAGATATCGAGATCAGAGCACAAATACTTCAATCCATCCCAGATCTCACTAGGCGAAGGAAACTGGTCACGGGAGTAGTTGGCAGCTTTGAGTTTCTCTGTCCAAGGCATGTTGGGTGTATCCGCTGTTTCTCGCATCAAAAGGTGACTTGGCTCTTCGAGATTGAATGGGACTTGAAAAGCGAGATTTCCACCTGGCGCAACATGCTCGAGAAGCTTCCTCACAATCTCAATGCGTTGTCCATTAGGCAACCATTGGAAAACAGCGTTTGAGAAGAGCACGTCGACAGGTTCCTCAGGTGTATAAGTTAAAAGATCAGCGACCTCAAACGAAACATTCGGAAGAGTTTGTTTCGCCTTCTTGATCATATCAGCTGAGGAATCGAAACCTGAGACGTGAGCGTTAGGATAGCGCTCGGTTAGCACGGCGGTTGAGTTGCCGGGGCCGCAGCCAACGTCCACGACGCGCTTGGGAGAAGTGTTGGGAACGCGGGCGAGAAGATCTGTAGAAGGACGAGTACGATCTTTGAGGAATTTGACGTATTGGTCTGCGGACCAGGTATCCTTTGCTTGAGCCATGGTGGCTGAGAAGAAGCGTCTAGGTTGTTGATTGAGGGAAGTGAGAAGATGACGTCGTGATAGTAAAGCGACGCGTGACATTGCTAATTGAAGACTCGTTGATGGGAGTGTCAGTCTGCAGAGTATTATTCAATTCTTGGCACGAAGGGGATAGCGGAGATCGTATTTATATTCGTATTTGGCCACTGTCGTGACTGATAATATTATTCAGTCGCGTGCCATTTGACGGACTTCAATTGAGTTTCCTACGAGATGATGACTTCAGCCGAGTCGGACTCCGATCGCCATAACCGAGAGAGTGGGACTGCCTCGGTTCAAAGTCGGGCTATCGGATGTAGTCTTCGGAGACGAGCAGGACCTCGTAAATGAGAAGAGTTTTTACGATGATCTTTGAATAATAATTTTGGAACTTATGTAAGGTTTGTGTATGTGTATTAGACTGGATATGTATGGTTGTGGCGGTTGCGGATAGGTCGCATTGACCTTACTATCGTGTTACAATGACTCCATCGGACCATCATGTACCGCACTGACTTCATCTCTCCGATGACTCGGTTCAATGGCAAGAAATACTGATATGTCAAAATTTTCAAGCCATCTTTAGATCAAAGAATTGAATGAAATAACTTAGAGAAGTCGTAAATTTGTAGAGCAATTCGGAGTCGGGAGTTTTGTTGATTGCTGTTTGTGATAAGCCAGCCAATCAAATCGGAACCACTAGTTCCGCGGAAGCAGGCTTACATGAGGATAATCATGACGGACCCTCGAACCTTTTCGCAACTTGACTAATCACTTGTTATACCAGTGTTTGGTTGCTTTGTCAGTCCCCTCCGCGCTCATGCTTAGTGTTGAGTCTGTTGGACGTAGTTAAGTTGGGTGGAAGGGGCAGTCATGTATATAAAGGGATACAGCTCCCATAGGAAGAAGCTCACTCAACACTCTATTATCTCTACTAAGACCTTCATAGTCATTTACATATCGCATCTGTGCCCTTTCCATCTACCGTCATACCATTCACCTTTTATCGCAATGGCAGAAATGAAGCCTATCAAAGTACTGGGAATCCATGGACCCAATGCTGGCAAGATTATCCTCCTGTGCGAGGAACTGGGACTCCCTTACGAGACAGAAACCATCCCTCTCACCGACGTCAAGAACCCCAAGTATGTCGCCATCAACCCCAACGGGAGACTGCCTTCTATCCAGGACCCAAACACAAACCTCACTCTCTGGGAATCCGGCGCCATCATCGAGTACCTGACCGAGACCTACGACAAAGACAACAAACTTAGCTTCACACCCGGCACGCCTGAAGCCTACCACGCTCGCCAGTGGCTCTTCTTCCAGACCACCGGCCAGGGACCGTATTATGGGCAGGCGATGTGGTTCATCATCTACCAGCCACTTCCTGAAGCTCGTGAGCGCTATGTCAAAGAGGTCAATCGCGTTACCGGCGTGCTGGATGGACATCTGGCTAAGCAGGAGCCTGACGCGGATGGAAACGTTTGGTTCTTGGGCGATCGGCTCTCGTATGTGGATGTCGCGTTCTTTACGTGGCAGAATACAGCTGAGCCGCGGATCCCTGATGAGGAGTTTAATCAGGATGATTACCCGCATGTTAAGAAGTGGATTGAGAATATGCGCAAGCGCCCGAGTGTGCAGAAGGTCTTAAAACTCCAGGAGGCTAAATAGACTTGGTAGAACAGTGCTGGGATGGAGGGTTCCTCTCCAACTGGCGAGTCTTAATGTTGGCCATAAGACTTGGTCAAATTTAGATCCGCTTGTATCAACAATGTATCTCCAGTTATGTCAAATCGAGAAATCAATCCAAATGTACATACCTAAGAGATAAAAGCGTTAAACTGGATATAAAACAAATTTTACCGCCTTTGTGAATTAATTACTTTATAAATGAGCATAGCAAGATGAGATTGGCTACAATAGAATAAACAGAACTCTTCACATCGAGGTCAACTACCCTATTCCTCGTCTCGTCACGCGCTGGGACGCGTCGAGAACTTGAGCCCTGCTAGAAGCGAGCCAATCATCGAACAGTTCCGGCCGCGTGGCCTAATGGCTAAGGCGCTAGATTTCGGTTTCCAGTTCCCGAACTCTCTAGAGATTCCAGGTTCGACTCCTGGCGTGGTCGAAAATTCACTGGATTACATCTTTTGCTTGGCAATTGGCCCACAGCGAGGATATTATTTTTGCCAGTTGATATGCGTGAATGTGGGCGGCTTAAGGCAGACTTTGTTTGGCGGATACCGAATCCCGTTGACCAACGGTTTTGAAAGATAATAAACATTCCATTGTTCATAACCTATGGTCCCAGTCTCTCACTCATACTCATACTCAACGCTATACATACATCGAATGTTCTTGTTATCGGAACACCATCCATGAAAGACCAAGGTATCTCCCGCCTCATTACTCGTCGCTCCGCCAGGCGCATCAAGCCCAAAGTCCGGCGCCGCAATCAAGGGCTCTTCCGCACGCGTATAAGGACCCGATAGTTTATCCGCATAAGAATACTTGACATTATACAGCGGGTCACGAAAGTCATGACTGCTGAAGAACAGGACGTATTTCCCATTGCCAAGGCGTACGATGTTTGGCGCTTCAACGAGGACGCCGTCTTCACTACCGATGCGGTCGAAGATCTTTACGGCATCTCCGATGAAGGTAACGCCGTCGTCTTCGATTTCTTGGAGCATGATTGGTGTACCGCCCGTTGGACCTGATGCATCGCCCTCGATCTTGTAGATGAGATAGTTCTTCCCGCTGTCAGGATCTTTGAAGCCGCTCGCGTCAATGGCGCCTTTAAGGTCATCTGGACCGCAGACGAGAGGTTTCTCATCATATGTATAAGGACCAGTAGCATTCTTTGAGCGCGCGACACCAATGCAATGTCTCCCAGCTTCGATCTCAGGACTCAGGTAAACGATATACTCTCCACTGTCGATGCGGCGAATATCAGGCGCCCAGGTGTTCTCGCCCGTTGTCCAGCCTTTATCGGGAAGGGCATCTTCCTGTAGTAAGGTCCATTCGCCGAGAAGATCTTTGGCTGTGGCGACTTGAAGTTTTCTGTAGTTCTCTGGTGGACCACCGTTTGTTGCGACAGCTACCCAAGATCCATCTTCGAGTTGTATGATTGATGGATCTGGAAAGTCGGCGTTGATGGCTGGGTTGAGTGCACCCTCGTGCTTGACGGTTAACTTTAGTGCTGATTGACGAATGGTACCTGCAGAAACGGGGTTGAGAAGAAGGCCAAGCACGGGCCAGACGAGGCCTTGAGTGATCATGATCAACTTAATCTCGCAACTTTAATCGCCGACTCTTGCAAGAAGCTATGGCATCGTTTCTGCCCGTGCTTTTATACCCGAGAGGCTCTGGGCATAGCCCGCGATCTGCATTGCTTACCTTGTTTCCACAGCCTCTCATACGTCAGTCGAATATGTTGTCAGCTGTCGATCACCTCAGATTTCTCACTCTAATTTTAAAAATAAGCAAGGTACAGCTTCCTTTTAGGGCAAATCGCTGCGCATAGCTGCAGAATAAGCATAGCCTGCCATTATGGTGGATATCGCTTATGAGACAGACGAATGATATTTTGGCATAATTGTTATTTTCTGTTGTCTCCTTCATGCGAAGACTTTTTTGTTGACCGCATAAATCCGTCCTGGGACTTTGGCATGTTGACGCTGCTGCCCTTTGGAGGGTGACAGGGCAACCAATTAGAATATCAAGGAACAAGTTTCGTGATCACTCAGGGTCAAATTGCTTGGGCCAATCTCTTGAAGTATATTAAAAGCGATCTTGTCCACTATAACGGCACAATTGAATTGATCCTCCTCCCCCAACTATCGCGACCTTCGATCTACACGCGACAGAGACGACCATTCTGGGTAGGCACACCAGGAACTTGGCCAGTGACATACCAACGCTCGCTACCAACACCCTGGAGCGCATAGAACAGGCCATAAGGATCGACCTTATCCTTAATGGTAAGAAGCTTCTTATACTTATCAGCACCATAGAAGGACTGCTGGAAGTTAGGCTCAGTCACATCAGCTTCAGAGGCGTATGCACCTCCGCCAGGTGTCACATCCCTCCACGGCTTCATCCAATCGTTTGTCAATGTCTTGCTCTTCTCAGCAACGACATCCCAGGAGCTGCCCTCAGGGAAGTCAATGACAGAGATGGCCCACATAGCAGCACCTCGCCACGCAGGGTTGACGGCGTTGTCTGGGTAAGGGCCTGGCCCTCCTGTAATACCAAACCCAATGACCTGTCCACCCTTATCGGAAAGACTCTTGAGTGCATCAAAGGTCTTGTCGAATTTGGCTGGGTCTACAAGGTTCTCACTAAAGAAAAAACAGTCAGCTATAACCAACACGACCATGTGAGAGGAGTCCTTACGTAGGGAAGAGACGACCAGCAGTCTTAGTCTTAGCCCCGCCGACAACCTCCCGAGGGAAACCGGCCGACCAAGCTCCATAGTAACTATCATGCTCAGACGCGACAACGTCGGGCTCGATACCCAGGTCCTTCCAGGTCTTGAAAAGAGGTGCAGTCAAAGTTTTTAACTCAGCAAGAGTATGGTTGGGCGCAAACCAAGGGAAGAAAGAAAAGATGAGTGCGTCGCCTGCTCCATGAAAGACGCCCCAGTATTCATAGTTACCGGCAGCATTGAAGGTAGGAATGGCCTTCCAGTAAGCTTTCACAGCCTTCCAAAAGGTATCATAAGAGACGGTATCGCTGGTGCCGAAAGAGAATGTCATGATGGAAGCATTAATCTTGGGGTATGCCTTGACGGTGTACGAGGTCGCGACACCGTATGTACTTCCGCCACCGCCGCTGAGGGCCCAGAATAGGTCGGTGTTCTCGTCCTGGTTGGCAGTAACAAATTGGCCATCTGCAGTTACGACGTCGATGCTGAGAATCTGTGTCGTGTCAGTGTGACTGTCATCAAGTCTATGCCAAGGGTCTTACCTGATCGGCACCCATTCCGTAGAGAGGGGACATGGGCGAGTGTCCACCGCCAGCTAGATATCCTCCAGCGAAGCCCACGCTCAAACCTTCACCTCCAACAGCAGTAACACCATACTTATCAGCTGCTTGATAAAGCTCAGAGCCAATAACACCAGCTCCAACCTTGAGGGCAGGTCCACTGTAAGACTTGGTCTTGTAGGTCTTGAAGAACTGGATACCCTTGAAGCGATGGGTCCAGATCGACAAGGCGCCGGCACCAGCAGATCGCCCATTAAAGTCGTGGCCCGTGTTCTTGATCACCAGTCGCATGTTAAGCGACCGGGCAAGGTTAACAGCCAATTGTATGTGGGCAACGTTCTGCGCTTCGACGACGTAGGATGGGTAGCCACCAAGCGTGCAGTTACCTACAACTGTATCGCCCGGTTGGCATGTGCGACCTTGGTATAAGGGCCACATGACTGACGTTGGGTCGGCCTCACTTGAAAGGATTAGCTGCAGAATAGGTAGGGTAGTGTATGGCTGACTTACTGCAGAGAGGAGTTGGACCAATTGTCAGTGACATAACTACATCGAGTCTTGTCGTAAACACCAAGGTTGTTGTAGCATGACGCTGCAATGGGAACAGTCTTGACAAGAGCGCCACCAGTGATCAGGTCAAGCAACTTCCAAACAGGCTCCTTTGGCCAGAGAAAATCTCCAGGGAAAGTCTTGCATTTCGTGGAAGTACGAGAACTTAGACTTCGACGCTTGGATGCATTCTCAGGGTAGAAAAGGGAGGCATGATCGGGATCGATCTCATCAATCTGGGGAAGTGAGGCGTCCGTGAGCTGAAACGTCTCCTCAGCCAAGTAATCACCCTTGACAGTCTCGCCGACTTCACTGGCCTGCTCCGAGTCAGCAGCATAGGCTGCGCCGCTCTGAGAGGCCAGTAGGGCGAGGAGGCTGCCCAAAAGGCTGGGAGTGATCAGCATGGCGTCTGTTTTGGGAGGGCGAGGGAACAGCGGGAGAACGATAGGAGGAAGGTGACAATATGCAAGCCACCACACGAAACAGTGCCTGAGTCAACTAGAACTTAAAATGTGACAAGAGTGAGTGATATTTATGAGTATTAGGTGGATAGGAGATAGTGTTATGCATGCAGCTTTGTCAGCGCATCATAATCTCCTGTAGAATGTCTCGGTAATGCAAGATTCAGCTGGATCAAGGGTTAATTGGTAAAGGATTGTACCATCAAGGGTCTTACATTGCAATATGGTCTATGGAATAGAACTATTAATTGTCACCGTTCTTCGGTCTTTAAACTTATGCAGCTGGGGTGAATGTAACCCTGAACTGGATATCGCGGCACAAAGAAACCCCTGCGTCATGCAGCATGTCCAACAAATCGGCTCCGGCTGCAACAGGGAACGAGTCAGGAATATAGGCGAGGATGTACAATAAGAACCTAGTCATCACCGAGAGATTACATGCAGGAGCACCAACGTTGCATAGAACTCATTACGGTCTTAGTATAGGATTTATAAGTCGTATCCTGAGATGGATCAGACTTCAAGATGTCATCTGATCGTTTAATTTATCTCGAAGTTAATCTTGCAGCAGGAACTGTCATCCAGACATTGATCGAAGCACAGACTGAGACCTGAGGGCTGGCGACCTCCCCTGGGGGATTTAGTGCTCAAACTTCTAGAGTGTTGGTTGCGCTTCTGATGCCAAGTAGCCAAGACACTGGGATCTCATCCGGTTGGCGGGACTAAAGTAGATCAGGGATCTAAGAATGAAATCCTGAGGTCGGCCTCCCGGTAAAGACATCGGTTAAAGAAGTGGAGAAACAGCCACGCTGAAAGATGAGGAGGGGCTAGCCGGTAGTTCTAGAGTTATGAATTACCGAAGCTATATTGGCCTTTCATTTTTCGGGCATTATAGCCGCAAGTTTAATACTCGTAGAAACTAACCATTCCAACTTTTAATTGCAAAGCTGGGGAAGATAGCACAAAATGGGATTCTATAGGCGCCACAACAAAGGCCCAGAATCCGTCCCCTGCTCCGGATCAATTTCCCTGTTGCAAAAAGCCTCTGGAACCAACAAACACAACCCTACGAAGCAAGGGTTACCCCTCATCCCGGTTCCAGCTGCGGCTGCCGCGGACGGCGCAGAGGTCGCTAAAGAACACTAGGACCATTCAGCCAAGAGTTCAAGCCTGTAGGATCCCTACAATGACCTGCTAGGGCTTATGGTGGCGGATGACCTTTTGATTTAGGGTTTGGCCCATGTTGATGATGAAGCAGACCCCTGGTAATTGTTCTCGCGCCACGTCGCTGCAGTCCTGGAAGCCGTTTGGAATGCCCAAATTACTGACGAAGTGGCTATTTCCATGCACTGGTTGTCACATCTTATATAGTAATTTCCCCACCGCTGACGATGTCAGTCTTTCACTCAATTGATCTTCGAGGCTTCCAAAATGGACCAAAATGACAGCGGCACAGCTGGCAACATGGTATTCCGACGTGGTTATGTGCCGGTCTCGGAAATACCAACGAATTCGACACAGCAGACTGGAATTGCGATTATTTTTCTCATGACGTCTCTTGCTTTCGTCACATGGAGTGCCCGCATGTACTCCAGATTTAGTAAGAAGCAAATTGGTATCGGTAAGTTCGTGGCTACGTGCATCCTTGCGTGAGATCTGTTGGTTTGACTGACTGGCGTTAGATGACTGGTTCGTCACGGTCGCAATGGTAAGGATCCCGCGCCGATCAGATCGATCTGACAACTGATCGACATAGCTATTTTCCATCGGCCTGCATGTTCCTTATTACTACTGTAAGTGCTGTATGCAACATATCCCCAAGACCATGCACTCATCCTTGATAGTCTTCAGATACGAATACATCGGCTTCCATACTAAAGATCTTCCCAAGAATTATAACATCGAGCCTGTTTTATTCTACAACTGGATAATGCAGGTTCTTTACAACCCTATCCTGGCTCTTGTAAAGTCATCAATTCTTTTCTTCCTTCTTCGACTTGGAGGCCATAACCGTGGGATCAAATGGGCCATCTATGGCTTGAACGGATTCAATGTTGCGTTGATGATTGTAATATTTTTGACAGTGGTATTCCAAACTATTCCTATCAATGCTTATTGGGACCTATCTATAAAGCCAGAGCGTCAGATTGATGGGCCAGTGTTCTACATCTCTTCGGCGATCATCACAATCATTACAGACGTTCTTGTTCTTTTGATTCCGTTTTGGATTTTCATTGGTCTTAAGATGCGGATAGCTGCGAAGCTAGGTTTAATCGTGGTATTTCTCATGGGCGGCGTGTAAGTATGTAACGAGCACCTGATTCGCAATTACTAACCCTCAGTCAGAGTAACAATCGTTGCTATTCTTCGTGTGATCGAACTGTACAAGAAGTTCTACATCAAAGGATACGACTCCAGACACTCGCTTGGTGACACTCTGAGTAGCATCGAAGTCAATCTCGCCATCATTGCTTGTTGTGGCCCTGCGCTTCGTCCACTGTTTCGCAGAATGTTTCCTCGTCTATTTTCCGGGAAGAGTACGAATGACACTGGAAAATACAACACGCCAAGTCGCTATGGAAATGGCACAGCTGGCGTGTCGTCTTTTCATCTCAAGGATATGCATCGGAGCAGAACACAGACTGAGATTCGTGGATATTCACCTAATGGAAGCGAAGAGGAGATCATGACATATAATGGCATTCTCCGAACGACTGCTGTGAGTTAGCCTCGTGGGCATGGCATTACGTTGACTGACTTCGTACAGGTGGATATTAAATATGGTGATGCACATTCGACAGACACTGACCAAGTGGACAAAGGCGTAAGAGGACCTACGCCACCGTGAAAAGTCTGGGGGAAAAAGCTCATGGGCAGACACAGTCTCTTAAATAATTGTGAAATGTAAATGGGAGTTCAACTATGTATAGTATATTTAATGTGATATAAAGTGCTTCGAATCACTTTAGGATCAAGTTTTACATCTTCTGATGATTTTATCATGTATGGCGGCCGATCAAATTGGCAAGATACCCCAAGCATTTACTGGTTCTGATGAGTTTCATGGGGAAATAGGCGTGGGCTGAAATACATATCGTTCTGTCTCAAAGCAATCTATGTCATGACATTTCTAGCTAAAGCTTCCCTTCTACCAACTCTGCCAATGTACCCAATGTCGTTTTCGGGCTCATAATGTCCAAGAAGGGTATGTCTATTCGTAAGACTGCCCAGAACCATGAGCGAAACTCTGACGCAATCATGCTATCAACACCAAAGTTAGGCAGCGGCTTATCCTCGCTGATCTGGTCTGTAGGAACCAGGATCAGATTAGAGAAGCGCGTCTTGATCAGGTGCATGATTGCGATGCGCAAGGTAGCGGAGTCTGCGACCGGGGCAAAAACGGGTGACAGAGCCGAGGGAATGATCTTGAACCATTCTGCCGCCGCGACAATAGCTACGTGGCCGTCTCGAGGAGCTACATCCTGAGCCTCCTTTTCCGCCAACACGGAGGCTAGTAGGATGGAGGAGCGTGCTTCGTTGAGTACACCGTGGCTGGTGACGTCGAACCCTTGGGCACTGAGCTCGCGAATCGCAGCAGACTCTAAGCCAGTGAGGAGATGCGAGTCACCAACCCTACCATCTTGCTCGCTAGTCAACGCAAGATCGACGATCTGCAAGAACGCATCTTCGTTCAGAGGCTGAATCCCCTTGCGCAGAAGCAAGCTTTCGATCTCAGGGTTCTCGTGCAGGTAACCCACTTCCGAGATCATACCTAGACCAATCGAAACACAAGCCTGGCCGCGCGCGCGACGCCATCGAGCAAAAGCGTCGAGAAAGCCGTTGGCTGAACAGTAGTTGCTCTCAGTGGCTGTACCGACAGTCCCGGAGACCGAGGACGTAAGGAGGAAGAAATCAGGCTCGTTACTTTGGTCTTTATCGACGCGGACCTGCAGAGCGTTGTGGAGGTTCCAGGTTCCCTGCCACTTGGGGTCGATGCCAGTGTGCCAGGCCTCATTGGACATGCTGGTGAAGAGGGACTCGGAAAGACCCATGGCTGCTTGGACGACACCACCTATACGTTTTCCCGCACTGATGCAAGCTTCAACTGCTTTAGTGACATCGGACAAGTTGCAGACGTCGCCACGGACGACTTCGACCGTAGCGCCAGCTTGTTCGAGCCGGGAGATAAGTTGACGTGCACTCGGTCGGTCAGCACCTGAACGACCGAGGAATACAAATCGACGAGCTCCTCGTGTCATCATCCATCGGCTCAAGCTACGTCCTAGCCCTCCAAGGCATCCGACGAGAAGATAAACCTTCTCAGGGTCAAAAACACTCAGGTAAAGAGGTGGGGCGACCTAAGACGGTTAGTTTGTCTTGTCTCTGGACGTTGGATTATGCTTACCGGCACTCGAGCTTGCTGATCCTCCAAGGAAATCACAATCTTGCCCACTCGGTCCTTACTCAAGAAACTTCGGTATGCCTGGGCAATCTGACTAGCATCAAAGACCTTGATAGGAGGAGGCTGAATCTCTCCATCGCGATAGAGCTGTAATGTCTCACTTATAAGTCTGTCCCAAATGGATCGATGGAAGTGGTCCTGGGAGTAGAACAGCTCCGACAGATCGAATGCAGTAAAAGTGGAGTTACGAAGAAACACGCTCATGTCTAATTTGCCTGCATCGACGAGTTCTCGCTTCCCAACTTCGACGAAACGTCCAAAGTCAGCTAAGCAGCGCCAACTGTCGTGCATCAAATCGCCGACCAAGGAATTGAGAATGACGTCGACTCCACGGCCATTTGTTGCGTTCATGATGCCTTGGACAAAGGTCGAATCGCGGGAGTTGAAGATGTGTGAAGATGGGACGGACAATTCGTTGATGAGATACTCGCGTTTGACATCTGATCCAACGGTGGTGTATACAGTGGCGCCTATCCTGCGGGCCAGAATGATAGCGGCGATGCCGAGACCTCCTGAACCAGCGTGTATGAGTATAGACTCGCCGGATCGTAAGTGGGCACGCTCGTTGAGGGCATATAAAGCAGTGGGATATATGACCATCATGGAAGGCATCTCCGTGAATTCCTCGTCAGGTGTCATCTTGTGCACGCATCCAGCTGGTACACGAACCGCTGTTCCAAGATGGTGAGGAGCCGATACGACAACGCGATCACCCACTACAACGTGGCTGACATCTGGGCCAACCGAGGTGACGAGGCCTGAGAAGTCAAATGCGGTAGTCATATTCCGTGTACCCACGCGCCCGCTCATGGTGTACACATCTTTAGCGTTAAGACTCACAGCTCTCACGTCGACATCAACATACCCAGGGCCCAGAGCGGTATGGGCGGTAGGTTCAGACAGTGTCTGAAAGAAGAGCGAGTCCATAGCCCCAATGCGATCGATTGACAGCCGTGCAGGGTGCGAACTCGCCAGCGTTTCCAGATCCCTACCAGCGTGAAGTCCAAGACGCTGTCTGAAGAGTGAATTGAGCTGGATGTCGGGACAGTATCTGCTGATGTGCAGAAGACCGTCTTTCTGTATAAACTCGCAGTCATCTCTGTCGTGCACACGTCCAAGGACTTTGGCAACACTCGAGCATATCAACTCCGTGTCAAGATTAGTGAGAGATCCAACGTCTAGGATGGAGAATCGTAGTGCAGGCTGTTCAAGCATAAGAGCCCGTGACAAGCCGTTCGAAAGCGTCAAGTTGGGGTTTGGGGTAGGGCCTAGCATGTTTGCGCCAGTGATCCACAAGAGGTTTGTCGTTGTAGATGTTATGGAGCGCAGTCTTTCCATGGCCTGTGGGTTCATAGTCGCCAGGAATTCGTTCTCTAATTCGAGCAGGGACATACATATGTCCACATCACAGATCTCGGCAGTGTCTAGCTCATGAAACTTGATGCTGGTGACATGGGATATACCGACTTGTTCCGATAGCATTGCCGATAAATTCGCACCAAATTCTATAACCGTGGCGGAAGCATTCTCGGCACGCTTGGGATGGTTAGCCATTAGGTGAGAAGGTCATGGGTAGGGACTTACCACAATGAACACATTTCTGGCCGCGGTGCCTGGTGTTTGAAGAGGACGCACCCCTAGCAAGATTTGGTTCCCAACATCTAGGACACTGAGACCAGCCGCCTCCAACTCTATCATACCAACGTCCGTTGCTCGAGTGATAATAATGCCCTGATCCGACATTAAGTCATCAAGCCGTCCGCGAGATCGGTCCCAGAATTGCCTTGAAGTATCGTGCTATAGAACCTGATTAGAGGCTGTTCGACAATATGCGCCCTTACTTACTCTCGGAAGTAACAAGACATGAAATGGATCTTCTCCGTCCTCTGGCTCCAGCGATACGTCTCCGCCCGCTGTCAAGGTTCCAACATGCCAGGACCGGCACCTTGAAAAAGCCGTATCTTTGGACAAGGCCGATTGCCAATGTTTTGACTTATAGCCCAGCCCGTCTCCACCCAACTCAAGAACACGCATGCGTGGATTCTTGTGTCCAGCGAGATCAAGAAGTGCACTCATAACGGACAGGCTCTCGTCGTCGCGCACATCTTCGGTCTGTTGGTCCACGAAATCAGCGACGTACCTCCTCAGACTATCCTCGCCATCTGCATCAAGACGCTGAATGTCGGGTTTCCACGTAACTCTCAGAGTTGGATTGCGCTGCGTATACAGGTCAGTTACGAGGCTGTTACCGCCGCCTTGGCTGACGGTGGTCGACTCGACTGCAGCTACATTTTTCCCTGTGTATAAAGCAACACGAAGACCGGCGTAGTCCATGAGGGGCTTTCCAGTCGAATCTCGTACTGTAGCTGCAATGGATCGGCTGGATAAGCCAGTTTGTTCCGAAAAGGCTTGGATCTCAACGTCAACATCGACACCGCTTGAAGGAGGCTGAATTCTACACTCAGAAATGAAGACCGGCAACCAGGCCTTTAAAGAGTCAACATGGCCAGCAGCTGTGCTCAGAGCAGCTGTTTGGATAGCTGCGTCCATAGTTATGGGGTGAAGCGGGTAAGACGTGCCGCCATGTCCGTCAAGAATGGGCTCAAGCTTTGTGATCCCAATTGTTTCCCATCGACTTCGGCCCCCATCAGTCTGTAAGCTGTGAAGGGACCGGAAATGAGGGCCAAAACAGAGACCTTCATCATACCATTTGGAGTACCACTTGTTCATAGACCATTTGTCAAAACCATCGATCTCAGATAACCTAACACTCGGTTTATCTCGAGCTGTCGGAGGCTTGGTCAAGCGAATGCTGCCCATACAATGAAGCATGGTTCTTCCAGCCTGCCAGGATGAGATAAAAAATTCATGCCAGTCAACTGAGCTACTAGTGTTGGAGATCTTGCTACCGGACATGGTAGTATGAAGTTCCAGATCAGTGTCCCTCGAATAGACGTCTCTCTCCTGACTAGGAATCTGAAGCGCGGCACTGATGTTGACGTTGCGGAACTCAAAAGAAATCTCGTCTGTTGGCTTTCCCTTCGCGTCAAGGATCTGAGAAAGAGCTTCAATAGCCATGGCCATGTACCCAGTTGCAGGGAAGACAATCTGATCTTCAAGGCAATGATCTTCCAGCCATGGTACTTCGCCAAGACGCAGCAGATTTCGCCATGTGTAGTCGATGTCGTTGCCTGTAAGAGCGCGTGTACCAAGCAATTCATGGCGTAGAAACTTTCTGTTCCTAATCTCGTAGCTGGCTCGAGGTTCACTCCAGAGTACATCTTGATTCCGCGTGTAGTCCCACGGGTAAGGGGCCAGCTCATGAAGAATTCTCAAGCCTTTGGTGGGCAGAGTGTTGACTACATCCCAAGTCACAGAATGGCCGTGCGAAAAGAGCTTTCCGGCAAGTGCCTTGACGCATTGATCAGCATCTTTCTTTCTGACTAGAGCTGAGGAATAGGGCAATGTTGTTTCATTAAGTCGAAGATGTTTCCGGATTTGTTTGATTGGGCCTTCCAGAGCTGAGTGTGGTCCAATCTCGATGAGATGGTGATTGCCTTGGCTTGAAATCAGATTTGAAAGAGCGGAGTTGAACTGAACAGGCTGCTCCAAGTTCCTCCTCCAATATGCTGGCATGTTGACTTTCTCATCCAAAATACTGAGGCTCTCGTGACTGTACCCCACGGATGAATACATCGTGACTTCACTTGAAGATCTGCAAGCAATGCCATTCATCGCATCCTTTCCACTGAAAAGGGGGATGAGTAAATCTTCGTATAAATCACCAACTTCTTCCATCATAGAAGAATGGTAAGCGCGACCACCTGTTTGTAAAAGACGGCAAAACCTGTTGTCACTCTCCAGCGCCTGTTTCAGCACTTGAATGTCTTCATCTGAACCACTCAAAGTGACACTATCAGGGGCGTTAACGCATGCCACACGGATCTGATCTGTAAGTTCTTTGCTCTCAATCAAGAGTGTAGCAGCTGCATCGCTCAGTCCAACTGCCATCATAGTACCTCTGGCGATCATCCTTCCTGCAGCATATCCGCGGAAGTAAGCCACCATGATGGCTTGTGAGGCGCTGAGAAGGCCTGCACAGTAAGCTGCCGCTATCTCGCCCGAGGAATGGCCGACAACTGCATTGCACTGAATACCCCAGCTGCGAAGTAGCTCGACAATTGAAATTTGAACGGCTGTGCAGACTGGCTGGCTGCGCTCTACCTCGTTGATCACGTTTGTGTCTGAGTCCAAGATTGTCTCCTCCAGCGTCCAGTCTGGAGCGTAATCAGGGGCGAGCGCTTGAAGCACAGAGTCGAGGCGGCGGATTGTGGAGAGAAAAGGCTGAGAGCTGGCAAGTAACTCTTTGGCCATGCCTGGATACTGTGCACCTTGCCCAGTGAATACAAAGGCAAGGGGCAGCGGCTTCATAATGTGGAACTCATCGTCACCAGTTGTTGTTCGAAATGTTCGCAAGAGCTTTCCGTTCTTGTCGAGATCTGCTAGGAGAAAGGTTCTGTGACTGAGGTGGTCGCGCCCATTGGTCAGGGTGTAAGCCAACGAGTCAATCTCGTTTGCATGACCAAGCCGAGGGAGCCTCGAGGAGATATCATCGACCAATGCTTTGAGGGAGAACGACGAGCTTGCTGATAGAGGCAACACTAAAGCTCTCTGCTGTCCTGTTGTCGACATGTTGTTCATGGATGGCCTCATCGGATACTTTTTGCCGAGATAACTCTCCCCGGATTCAAGGATGACATGGGCATTGGCACCACCATACCCAAAAGAATTGATGCTTGCGCGGCGCAGAGCCCGTGGCCAGTTTTGAGTATCTTGTGCAATCATGAGATTACGCTCAGCGAGAACCACTGTAGGTAGGAGTTGATGTTAGTTAGCCATTTCATTTGAGGAGAGATGAAGTCGTACATTTGGGATTGAGGTTAACGATGCCTCGAGTCGGAGGGATCTGACCCTTCTCGAAAGACTTTACAACCTTGAGCACGGATGTGAGACCACTTGCTGCTTCACTATGTCCGACATTTGTTTTGACCTAATCTTTTGTCAGTACCATAACGTAACGCCACACTGGATATTCAGATACTTACCGATCCAAGCAGAAGTTGGCTGCCTGAGTCTCGGTCAAAGACTCTCCCAATCGCCTCCACCTCTATAGGATCACCAACAGCAGTTCCAGTACCATGGCATTCGACGTAATCAGTTCCTGAAACGTCCAAGTTGGCATCCTTGTATGCTTTACGCATCGCCAGCTCTTGGAAGTCGCTATCTGGAAGGGATATTCCAGGCGTCCTCCCGTTCCTATCAGAGTTTCAGGCTCGGCCCTTAAGGCTCCAGGGGCTTACTTACGCATTCAACGCACTTCCTCTGATGACTGCACGGATAGGGTTTCCGTCTTTCACTGCAGCGGAGAGGCGCTTGATATAAATGGAATTGACGCCTTCTGCTCGACCATAGCCGTTGGCGGATTCGTCAAAGGTAAGACACATTCCCGTGGATGAGAGAACGCCGCTCTTGGCAGCAGCAATATGAGGCTCTGGTGATAAGATCAGATTGGCACTAGCCACGATTGCGCTGTCACAATCTCCCGCTTTGATAGCTTTGATGGCTTGGTGGAGGGCGTAGATCGACGAAGAGCAGGCAGTATCTACCGACAGACTACTCAATGGTCAATATCTAATCCACCTATGATGGGAAGAAATTATAGATACCTAGGTCCATGGAGGTTGAAAACATGGCTAATCCGGTTCGACATGATAGTGGCACCTGATCCAGTCGTCACATATCTATGTAGATAATCAGGATCTCTCAGCTGCAAAGGCTGATAGTCCACCGTGAAGTTGGCCACATAGACGCCGGTATTAGAGCCAGCGACAGCTTCCATAGAAGTTCCCGAGCTCACAAGACACTCATACACGACCTCAAGAATCTTGCGTTGCTGAGGATCCATGTAGGTGGCCTCAAGGTTGTTGATGTCAAAGAACGCATTGTCAAACTGTCGGACGTCCTCGTTGATGAATTAGCCTCCGGGGACATTTGTTGCTCCGCTGCGGTTGCTTTGAGGGTGGTAGAAACCATCGATGTTGTATCTATCAGCTGGGACAGGTCCATAGGCTGACTTCTTCTGGATCATGAAATCCCAGAGATCATCTGGAGAGCGGATACCACCGGGCAGTCGACATGCTGCATCAGAGTTAGGATGACGGCGGGATAAGGGGTGAAGTTATTGGAGATACTAACCCATTCCAACAATGCATACAGGGTCCTCATCTGGAGTTGCTGCATTGGCAGAGATCATGTTTTGCTCGGTCTTAGATCCCTGGCCGTCAACACCTCTTTGAGAGGCAGATGCTACGGTGATAGTCTCGGACTTGGTCATGGCGGTTTGGTTTGATTGTCTTGTCTTTACAGTAATGCTTGGCAGGAATAAATGCTGGCCTGGATGATGGAATTGGCGATCGGTTCGGGAGCAGATTTTATAGTACTTTTCATGGTTTCTATCTACTACTCCGCTTCAATCGCTATATAGTGGAAAGAGCTGATCTGGTTGACCTTTTCCTCGACCAAAGCAAGCTTGTATTCGAAGTTCATGCTCACGTATCACGTTTACACTCTTTCATCCTTCCTCACATCAGCTGAAGTCATTACACTGCTTGCTTACATCGTGAAGTACTGTCTCCCGGTCTTGAGTCTAGGTTGGTCTGTATACAGAACTAGTGATAGATGGCTCAACTCTGAAAACTGAAGCTATCCGCCATCTTGAACACCAACGCTTGGTGTGAATACATTCGTTAGACTGAAGATTCCAACACATCACTAGGTATTCTGAGCAGTGATAATAGCGGTCAGGATACCACATCCTACATCGCACAATATGCAAGTAATCAATGGAATCTAGAAGGATCTTTGACTATACTCTGTTACCTCCAGTCACACAGTATAGCGGGGTTAGAGAAAAGAGTGGCGATGAGCTATGTTTCCTGTTCGAGGACCCTTCTAATCACTGCAGTACAAGACGTTCATGTTTGTGCGAGTATCGATGAACCCTACAGGCGTAACCCCAAGATCTAGAACATGGCTTTGTGAAGGGTCGACAGTTTCTCAGCGATGTTTACCTCCGCGGACATGATTTGTCTTATGACACTTCTAAACACAGCCGCGAGGATATCGATGCCATGTGCATGGTCCCTTTGGTAGTGACTTTTCCGTTACGAATTGCATTTGTAATCCAACGAGCTGACAATTTGTGTATTAATCTCCACCCGTTGCCAGCTATTCTCTCACCTAATATACCACCTCTGTCAAGGTCCTTAAACTAAGATCCTGATTCAAGACAGAGACAACCCTATCACAAGCATGGAAGTTTCCGGATATGCTCTGGTAGTCGGAGGGGGTAAGTAACAATCCTGACAGCTATCCTCTCCGATGACTGACAAAGTCACATTAGGTAGTGGTATCGGTCGGGCTTGTGCCATCTCCTTCGCAAAGGAGGGGGCAATTGGTGTTCTCATAGCTGACATTACCATTCTCCTTGCTGAGGATGTTGTCAGAGAGTGCAAGACCGCAGCAGTAAACAAGGACTTCCTCTGTGAAGCCATTCACGTCGACGTGACTCGCGAAGACTCCGTTCGCAACCTCATGGGCCATGCTGTACAGACTTTCGGACGCATTGATTACTGCGTCAAATCGGCTGGCGTGAGTCGTCATTGGATGTTCATGCATCCTGAGATCTGACATGCATAGCTGACGCGTTTAATCTAGATCGGAGTTCGGCAAGCGGTTGACATTGCCAACACGTCTTTGTCCGACTTTGAGAGATTTCTTGAAGTTAACACTACAGGAATGTTTCTTGTTACGCGAGAAGCTTCTATCGCCATGCGGGCTCAAGAACCAGTCGCAATCTCTGCTGGGAGAGGGATATCCCGCGGGGCTATTGTGAACCTTGGCTCTGCGTCTTCCTTGGTTGCAAGTCCAGGTGTCCTACCATACACCACGTCCAAGCACGCAGCTCTTGGGTTGACGAAGAATAGCGGTCAGTCGATAACAACAACCTTTTTCAACAACAAATAGCTGAACCTTGATAGCTCTCGATAACGCGTCACACGGGATCAGAGTAAACTGTGTCTGTCCCTCTTGGACCGATACCCTGATGACACGACAGGCCCTGGAAGGCGTACAGGGTCTTGAAGAGTTTGTAAATGCCGCGGTTCCGATGGGGAGAATTGCGACACCAGAGGAAGTGGCAGATGCTGTTATTTTCTTGTGTAGTTCGAGAGCTAGCTACATTACCGGGACAGCCTTGATTGTCGATGGTGGAACAACGCTGACGGCCATGAGATAAGATACGGGGCATACTTGGAACATGCTCTTCTGGCAGAAACAGGATACTGGATTCAATGCAACTTGACGTTTGTTTCTTGTAAAGTGCTTCCCCTTTGTTCCTTAAGCTTACCATCTTCCACCGTTCTGCTCGGTGACTCGTGGTCCAGTAGGTTTCAAGTCAACAATTCGTAAATGTTGCTAGGTACAGGCACGCCAGAGATTGATACACAAGAGTCTATGAGGATACCTGAGGCGAACTTGAGTATAAGTGACTTTGTTTCTACCGTGGCTGGATAGCTAAGGCCAGTCTTGGTAACCCAACTAAATTTTCATGGGCTTAATGCGACGCTAAGCCGTTTTCTATGCGGCGATGATAATTTCTTAGCCATATCTCGTGAGTTACATGAAACATTCTCTCTCATCATTGAGACATGCCCTTGAAGAGAATCATAATCGTTCTTTAGAGCACTGATGGAGAGGTGAAGAAGCCAGAGCAGATCCCAAGATTCTGCAATATAGAGCAACCAATGATAATTACTAACTTGAGTCAACACTAACTATGAGATAAACGATGGGGGAAAGGCCAGTAGTATTCCTAGAAATACTACTGAGTCATTCTGTTTCCTCCTCCCGAAGCCTAGCTGCATGAGCCCGTTGCAGCTTTTTCATGTCAAACATCCTCCAAAGGATTGAGTCCTAATAATCAGTCAATACTAGCGGGAACAGTATGAGATCTATTGATTTGAACCAACCCATATGGTTCGCCAAGCAAACGTGTCGAGAAATCTGGTCAAGGTGCTGAAGCTCCCGAACCAAAACCAAGCAGAAGGGCGCTTCTTCAAGCTCTCTTTGACGACGTTCTCGGCTAATTCCAAACGGTCGGTGGCATTTTCTAGAGTTATGAGTAGGTAAGAACAGAAAATTATGGTTATACTCATCTTACTCGGCTTTCGCAAGACATGCTTCTCAAATTCTTTCGCAAGGGCGGAGTAGTAAGACCCTTGAAAGAACAATATTGGTGAGTCCTTATATATCAAGTAAACTCTATATACCTACCTTCTGGGAGTTTTCTATGAGCGTCCGACTTTAGGATATTGGTGTTTACTTCCCCCGAAATAACCTTGTGAGATATCTGTATCAGCCAAGAGCAGAGTCACGGATCGTAATGTAGGGGTTGCATACCGTAATCACTTTAACGCTTAGAAAAAGATAGATATTAGCGATACTGTTTGTAGAAGGATTCACATACTTGAATGGAGCCATTTCGACCCTCAGGGTGTTAGACCAATGCTGCAGAGCCGCTTTAGAAGCATTATACGACGCTGAGGATGGGTCAGTACCAAGGTTCACGGTGGGTTCCGGATGTAATAAGTCTCACAGCCATAAACAAATGGTATGGTGCCCCCAATGGAACCAATGTTGATTATGGTACCAGACCCCACGATAATCATGTCATGGAAATGATGCACCATGCGCATCGGTCCAAAGACATTGACGTCAAACATACGCTGCACAGCAATCACATCGGTGTCGATAGCGGTCATCGTGTATGCTATTCCTCTACCACGCAATCAGTTACGAACGGCGAGACTTGAAAGGGAATGATGCAGTGCGTACGCGCAGTTCACAAGGATGTGCAGGCGCCCACCGGTGAGTTCTTGGACTTTGGCCTTGACCTCCAAGACGGAGTCTTCAGCTGTCACATCCAGGGGGAGGCAGGTGATTCCGGCCTGCGATAGATGAGTTCTCGACTCGTGGGGAAGAATGGTCGCGATGGCATGGAACGAAAGGCGCTTGTACTCCATAACGAGTGCCTCGCCGATTCCACCTCGACCGCATCTACAGAGCATTAGCAAAAATACTTCAAGGCTTTGACGGAATGGGATTAGCAACCCAGTAACGAGAGCAAACTTGGGGAGAGCCATGATGGAACTGCTTGCAAGGAAATCAAGGGGTGGAATGGTGGCAAAGTGGTGAAGGATGAGAGGGAAGGTCTCGGAAGAGTTGAGTACACTGAAGGTATGCAGAGTACCTACTCCCTCTAACTTAGTCTATCTAGCACGACTGGGGAACTTCCTTTGAGCATGGCTACATATGATGGAACAAAGCTAATAATCTCACGTAAGCCTCATTTATGCAACACAATATCACAAACTCCACATTTGACTTATCTATACCGTGGTAAAGGTTGCTTACCATACTGTTTGGTGCCAATGCATAACATGTTGTGCTCCCCAATATTTGACTTGAACGGCATAAGTAAAGCATGAATTGGTTGATGTACGAAGCAAGTAAGAATGGTACAACGTGATATTTCGCTGACCAAGAGTTGAAGCGACACGTGTCATGACATGGTGTACACCCAAACACCATGATAGAGCAGCAGCCCTTTCAAAGACGGTCCGAGTGCCTGCTTCTGTCAATTTGAGGCCAAAGTGAGGTTCATGGGAGAAGGGAAGACTTTACCACTAGCGAGTACTTCGTTAATATACCACACAAAACTGAATATCGGCACCTAGCCCTGTCCTAGAGTCAGAGAATGATGGTAAAGAGCTAGAAAAGCCGAATCTTAGATCTACTATGCCTATAAAAGATTATAGTTAATTTACCTAATTCTTCCTATCACTTGGCATAGAGTTACTAGGTTTGCTGACCCCGTTTGTTCCAAACTGCGGTTTCCTTGAATCCCCGATGATTTTTAACACTCCAAAAGACTCAAATTCACGCATTGTCTCTTCCCATATCCTTCCTCTCAAGTCCTCACCCGCAGACGTATACCATATGCTGGGGTAACTATCAACGTCAGTCTGCGTGATAGTGAAAAGGGCAATACTTACGGCTTGATGTTCCAATCACTAATAAATGACCCATGGCTCTCTATACCATGAAGAAGGCAAGCATCGAGATAAGTCGTTGCAGCGATATCCACGGGTCTGGCAAATATATACTGGAGCGCTCCTGCAAGCCTCGCAAGGAGCGGGGAGAATTCCCGTAGAAAGGCGGTCCCTCGCGTGGTCCCTGGATTAACCATGTTGAGCAGTACATGGTTTGGGTCGATGGACTCCGCAAGCTTTGACAGGAAGAAGGTGAGCAGTAGCTTGGACCGTGCATACCACACAAATTGACTGTAACCCTGATCTTTGTCCAACTGCTCCAGCACTGGGCCCGTCATCTGTATATCGGTACGATATGCGAGATCGGATCCAACAACTGTAATGACTGGGGGCCTTTTGCCAGCCCCAGTCCTTTTTGCCTTCAATATGGGTACTAGCAAAGTTGTAAGGAGCGCAGTGGAAAGGTAAGCCACTTGCATCGTGATCTCATGGCCAGTGGATGCTCTGCTGAACGATGGTTTGATCAACGCAGCGTTCAGAATAACAATATCGATGCTTGGAAGGGTATCGCATTGGGTTGCAAAAGCCGCGACAGACTCATAAGACTCCATATCAAGGATCCAAACAGATACTGTAGAGTCGGGGAATTCAGCTCGCAAAGCGCTAGCGGCTGCATCGCCCTTGGCTTGGGAGCGAACAGCCATGATAAGATGGGAAAGGCCTAGATTTAGGAGCTGGCGACTTGCTTCGAACCCAAGACCAGTATTGCTGCCGGTGATAATTGCAGTCTTTTCTTTCAGTTCAAGAGTGCTTGGTAAGGATTTTGGGGTAGTGAACTGGCGGGATAGCCAGCCTCGAAAGGTGGCCTCAAACGCAGCTTCATGCTCGAGCTTAGCGGACATTTTTGCGATGACAGTTGCGTGAAGAGGCGTATTTTCTTGCTTAGAGTGTGAAGAGTCCCTTTATAAGTGAGGGGAAGATATTGAGTATTAATAAGCCTTCGTTGACGACATAATTCATCGAAGTAGCACAAAGCCAGTAATCGTAGCTCGGCCTCGCGGGCCATCTCACATGGAGCCATACTACGGCCTTTGAAGCGACGTCAAGGGCGAAAGTTATAGCCAATGAAATTACAACTTATTTACTCTTACAGTACTGCATGAAAGGTCCCTTACTTAACGGCGGGCCAGGCCTATGCATGGATCGTGGACATGACTGGTAGTGGAGCTGGTTGGTATGTATCAAGTATCTATGAACAGAATATTTATGAGAACTCCAAGTTCCTTGTTCTAATTTAAGCTCTCAAAAAATGATCTTGAAGATCATTGACCATTCTCTAAGGGTACCTGGTAGGCAAGCCATTATTAAAGCTGAACACTTCATTGGGATCCCATGTCTTCTTCAGCGCTGCCAATCGTGCCAACTTTTCCTTGCCATAGATCTGCTCTAGTGTTTCGTCACCATGGGCATAATTGACAAAGGTCGTAATCTCTGAATACCCCGATGTGGCAGCGACATCTCGTCGAATCTCCTCACCAAACCTAGCCAGAGCATTGTCCATCTCACTATTATGAATACTTGATGTCAAAATGAGATTTCTACACGAAGATATCACGTCAGTCATCGTCAATGGGGCTCAGTTGTTGTTTGTAGACGTACATGTATGCTGTTGTATCTCTCCGCGGAAACGCCGTCTCGTCTAATGGAATAGCAGCCATGGCTTGATTTGGGAAGAATTCATAGAGAAGAGAAGAACTACGCGCCTGAGGATGCTGGGCGTAGAAGGTCGCCAACTTGGAAGATATAGCTTCCCAAGTAGATGCTGAGTAATTTCTCATGCTCAAGGTGTACAGATTTCGGTTGGTGTTGGGTTGGCAGACAGTGACGGCAGCTCCAGCGAAAGTGTTCTCCACGAGTCTGTTCCAGGGAAGGACCCTCGTTTGAGTTGCTGTGAGGTTCATGTTCAAGATTGGTGATAAATGTTTACGGGCTTCAGTTTCAGTGCCCTTGTACGCCCAGTGTGCATACAATTGAGTCTAAAAGCATTCATCAGCACTAGTATCAAGGGAATACTCAGGTCATACCTGGTTTGTGGTCGTATTGAAGCTGTTCAGCAGCAGAGAGGATAGCTCAGCAGGTAACGGCGACATAGATTCCATTTTTCGGAAGTACTCAGTCCACCTCCGAGGTGGAACGATGAATTCCGCAACAAACATGTCGCCGTTATTCGTCAGTGGATGGACGCTGTAAGTAGCAGAGACTGCAACGCCGAAGTTTGCACCCGCACCACGAATCGCCCAGAATAAATCGGAGTAGCTGGTTCTTGAAACTTCTACGACTTCGCCGTTGGAAGTGATGAGACGGACCGAGATGAGGGCGTCGGAGAGTAAGCCGTAGACGCCTTGAAAACGACCAACGCCGCCACCAAGTGTCACGCCAATGAAGCTGGGACAAGGAGCGCTGCCGGTTTCTAATCCAAGGATATACATCAGTGACAGTGGTCTAAGGCTGATCGGTGTTTCAACTTACGAATGTCAAACCCGGCACTGAACAACGGATCGAATATTTCGCCAACGGTGACGCCGGGGCCAACAGACAGAGTCTTTGCATCCGCGTCTAGTTCAAATTGTTTAAAATGGCTGAGATCAATCGCGAGGCCATTTTGCAAGTCTCCGAGGGTAGTTGTATATCCATGGCGAGCTCCCGTAGCAAGGAAGGGAATATTATGCATCGTTGCAAGTTTGATCTCCGAAGATATTAGTTTCCCGGATAATTTGGGAACTGATATGCACGTACAATCCTAGCAATATCTTCTTTTGTTCCTGGGCTGATGACGGCCACGTATGATGGGGCACTGAATGTAGTCCATCTCTCAGTCAAAGCAAAGAAGTCACTTGATCCTGCGAAGTAGATCGACGTGTTAGATGACCACCCATGATACTCATTAGTCAAAAGATGACGCAGGTTGGCGCTGTGGGGATTGGATATGTTTAGCGCAATGGCATTGATAAGACTACTGGAAAAAAGGGCTGTGAGCCAGCCTGT
The DNA here is from genome assembly GCA_013364945.1 of Fusarium tupiense. Classification (NCBI taxonomy): domain Eukaryota; kingdom Fungi; phylum Ascomycota; class Sordariomycetes; order Hypocreales; family Nectriaceae; genus Fusarium; species Fusarium tupiense. The sequence continues at coordinate 208 of JABEEO010000459.1, read as the reverse complement.
TAGCCAGACCGATTTCAGAAGAGTCATTGATGACCGAAAAGCGTAGTGTTGAGTGTAAGAAACCATTTTGAACGTATATACACGGCAAGCTGCAACTATTGCTGTGAGTCTCTATAAATCTATTTTCTCATTACATCTCAATCTGCCGAGATTCCCTCTGGCTTCATTTCCTCTTTTCACAGCCGGCTTCCGACACAACGAGTAAACA